>ML851427.1:31224-41276 GCA_009831015.1 Picea engelmannii
AGGAACCCTCAAAGAAAGTCAAGCAAGATGACGCATATTTCTTTTTCTAGTTAAGGTAACAATATTCTTCTGTAACATAGTCCTTGTACATACCATGTTTACATAGTTCCTGTATATCTATTTCTTAGAAGATAAGATGGTCAGTGAAACAACACCTATGGAAGAATAACAAGATAAGGATTAATGTTACGATGTTTAGTAGTCAAGTAATGTATCAGAAAAGATGAAGTACGTTGACAATAATTGGTAACAATTCATGTGGAAGATGTTATATAAGTAGTGTTATCGCATAGTTTGTACTTGGAAGTAAAGGGAGACAATCTGATGTAACTGGAGACTATCCTATCACTGTCACCTCAATAGGATATCTCTTTCTATTTAGGGTGGTAGGCCCAAGGGAGACGTCCCCGGTGACCTGGGGTTTTGAGAAGGCAAAGGATAAAGGCTAAGGCAAAGGTTTCCCTCTCACAAGTCACCACCGATCAAAAAGTCCGGCTAAACAGCCAATAAAAAATAGTAATAACCAAAAATTGTACTTGCCTGGAACAAAGCAACATAAAACTTATATTTGCAAGATCACTTGTTGGTTAGTACTTCATAGAATCAGAGACTTTCGATATAAACAATTGATGAAGTAAGCAACGATGTATAATAGCAATAATCACAATATGATACTTCACAATAAATTCTTCAAAATGAGCAAGGATGACTAATTATCAATATCATAACACCAACATTCATCAGAAGCAAGTATACATTAATCCTTTCTTTCAATTGCTTTAAGAAGTATTAAATGCTGCAAAGATATGATTATAACACAAATGGATAATAGCAACAATAGGGTTAGTAAGTCAATCTTAAGCTAGGGTCAGTAGTTGTTTAGTTATTGTTCAAAGGTGTTGGATGCTTAAATTTTGTGATCAAGGCACTCAAGCAAAAGGTCTTAGATTAGTGCATTCATAGGGAAAATGAAGTCAAAAATAGCGGCAAGAGTTGAAGGAACAATATGATAATAGTATGGCTAAAGACAAGAGAATTTGATGGTGAAGTGTCGGTAAGCCAAGGCTTCAAGCATCAAACCCTAGGGGAAAACGACTTACTAAGGTGTAGGAAACCCTAGGCCTTAGCACGTTTTCATCCTTCTTTAGTTAGCTCAATGACAAGATAAAATCGGCTTGGATGGAGAACAAGAGATAGGGTGTTGCAATGGCAAAGCCCTAGCAATGTTTCCAACACAAAAAAAGGCTCCTTAGCATAACCCGGTAGGGAATTAAAATAAGGACACCAACATGTGCTTATTTCCTAGGGTTTATTCTAGCAATTTCATTAACAAAATGCAAGTAAAATACTATAACCATTCAAGTAATGGAAGGATTGCAGAAATTCACTTACATTTACCGTGCATTCATCAAGACAAACCCTAGTTGTAAACCATCCACCAAGAAAAATGCCAAAAATAGCCAAAATAAGCCTCCTTCAACAAGTGCGCACCAGTAATCTCAGCCAAAACCCTAAAGGAGGGCGCAAATTTCAGACCTCACACAACTGTCAGTGAAAGATGATGAATAAAAGAGAGTTTAGCTCTCTTACTTATATCATACCAATGACCTTAATTAAATTTTAGGTCACAAAAGGTCGACAAGGCCAAAAATACATAATAATATTGTTTTTACATTAAATGTCATTATAAAACCCTAAATCAAGCATAAAGGAAGATTTGATGCCCTTTTAGGGTGACATTAGCCCCTTTTAGGGAAAAGTTGGCCTCCTGGAGAAAAACGTTAAGCCCCTTGGGCCTCCGAAAGCTGCCACAATTGCCACAACTGCATCCCAAAACCTCCACAAGCACTGGATGATGTCATGAGTGTCCTGGGTGATGTCATGGGCCTTCCAAGGCCAATGTCTTGGTGGAAAGGGCACAACCCTCCTGGGTGCAGGCCTACTAAGTTGCCTCTGGTGGAATGTCCTCCTCCTCTCTGGTGCAAACCCTCTGATCTGTCTATTCCCCCTGCTGGGGTCTCAACATCCATTTGATGGGCTTTCAGCCCCATGGAGGTCCGAACTAATTATCTTCCCATGTGTACCTGTCCATAATGGTACCTGTCTGTCGGGTATGGTCCTGCACATCAACAGATACGCCCTCCATGGGCTCATAAGTCACAGGGGTCATAGCAATGTCAATCGCATCTAATCATCAATTTTATTAAACATGTGCATAAAACCCCTTTTACCCAGTCAAGTGCTCAAAGACATTATACAAATCTGCAAGCCAAGTTTGGAGGAAGTGACAGGGCATCCTATTGGACTAATGCTCACTGGATGTGGGGTGTTCCCGGGAGAAATCAAATCCAAGCTATGTGAGTGGATGATGTGGTAAGGGATGTCTGGACAAGGGGTGTAGTGATAGCAGGGAAATGCATGGCTTACCTGTGGGTGCCTCTGTAGAGGGTGAGTTGCACCTGTCATGGATGCAAATGTTTCCAAGCCCATTCATGTCTTTTATCTTTTCTTGTTATTGCTTTTTCTTTCAAGAAGCTAGTCAGGGGACACTGCCCTGGCGTGGTGACCAGTGGTAGCAATGTTACCCACAAGCATTTCATGAAAATGAGAAGGCTGGCTCGTGATGAGACCCCCTTTCTCTTGGCTATGCCACCAAGAGCCACTACCCTGGCGTGGTGACCACTGTTGGTAGTGTCATACTGCTACATGCCCATGGACCTAATAGATTGGCTCATGATGAGACCCACTATCCTTTAACTAGGCCTTGTTTTATTATTTTTTATGGGTCCCTCTGTTTCTTGCTGAGAAGCCTTTTAATGCTTTCTCGAGGATCCCTGGGTGAAGCATCTCGAGGTTTCATTCTTTGGCTTCTATATTTTGCCAGTTGCTTTTACCCTCTAGGCCTTTATCCCTTTCTTCCCACAAGGTAAGGTGCAACCCTTAAATATTTGGCCAACCCAATGCTCGGACCAATGTAATGGGATGGATGAGCGGGAGAAAGATGGAAAGTGGTAAGTATGATGGGAGAAGACAATGGCTTCTCATGAATCCCCCCAGTGGCAACTCAAAACCTATGGGCACAATCTTACTAGGGCATCCTGTCATCCCCCCCAGGTATGGTCAAGTGGATAGGCATAAGATCCAAGCACCCGTTAGAAACAAAAAGAATAAATGCACATATTCAAAGGTTTTGAGGATCAGAGTGACACATACCATGATACCCGAACTCATTACCTCATGGAGCAAGATCTACTTCTACTACAGGACCAGGCCGAGGTGATGGATGTTGTTGCTGCTGACAAGGTGGAGGTGCTAAAGAAAAGATGGGCCCTCTAGGGCCATGCTCAAGTCGATCTGTCTCTCGGTACTCCATGTCTAGGACCTGTGGGCCTCGAGACATAATCTCCTTAGTTATCCCTAAACTGGGGGATAACAAGTAGCAACTGCTAGATAAGCCGAAATCATAATCAAACTTGAAGAGACCCAGAAGAAGTCAAAACAGAAAGAAGTCAACAATCAAGAAGAAATTAGAAAAAGATTTGTGACACTTTGCAAAAAGCAATACGGATGCAAACGAAAGCATGGACTATCTTAGATGGAGGTAGCTGATTACATAATTCCAAAAGAAGAGCATGCATTCATACATGAAGCAAGGATTAGGAGGGAGCTAATCTTAAATGATATGATCCATTGAGGATGATGAAGTATTTGTCCATGTTCCAATTGAAAGTAGCAGCCATGATAAACAACACGTGTTCAATTTGACTCTAGAAGAAGTCTTCTTCGAAAAGAATCCTTAAAGTATCCTTGGTTGTCCATCTACATCCATGATTCTATGATGAAATGAAGAAGTTGGAATCTTCAAGGCATGTAGAAGAACTCATGGACCCAAGAGATAAAGAGAGACATGAGGAAGAACATGAAGATTCCAAGAAAGAAAGAAAAGACAGAACACCAGTTATTATACCAAGAATCATAAGGCTATCAACTTGGTTTGAACCCACTAGAAGCAATCAAGCAAAAGAAATGGAAGTTGTGATGAAGAACAATGTATGAAAGACTTATGAATGGAAGCATTGCGAGATTCAAAACTAGAGGTTCTCCCAGAAGGAGAAGACTATGATGATAGATTGTTCCAGTAACTAGACATACCTCTACATGAGCCATTATATCTTCTGCAATATCCATGGGTTGGAGTTTACATCAGATGAATGTAAAGATTTTTCTTCTCAACGGAGTAATTGAAGAAGAAATGTATGTAGAGAAACCTCAAGGTTTTGAGGTATACTAGAAAGAGACCCTTGTATACAGATGGAAGAATACCTTGTATGGATTCAAACAACTTGGTGCAGAGCCTCTCATGCACAACAGAAGCGTGGTGAAAACTTTCTAGGACAAAGATAGTGTATCAGAATGGTTACTCAAAAGTCCGGGATGATGGATTGCTAATCCATGACAAACTCTCATGATGACAGAAGAAGTGCTACTTGGATATGTTTCAGTTTGAGCTTTGCCACGATGTCATGAGCTAGCACAAAACGAAAGTACTGAATTCAACCATGATATATTGTAAAGATCAGAGCTATGTGAATGCCTTCAGAGAAAACTAGTGTTCCATGATAGACCGAAGTACATTGAGAAGAGAGAAGTGGTTCTCCAGTATATCTCCACCGATGAGCAGATGGCATATATTTTGATAAAGCCTCTGTCCAAGATGAATAGTTTGCGTACTTAAGAAACAAGATGGGGCTCTTGGAGACAACTTCCTTATTGAAAAAGGAAGAGATTGCTCCCAGGTTGGGAGGGAGCACTGATATGTTCTTGATTTATGGATAGTCATTTTTTTGAAAAATGGTCTAGGATGAGCAGTTCCTTTCCAGTTCAGAAAGTGGTTTGATATTTCTAACAGACGACCATTTTCCAGTTTGGAAAATGGTCCAGATCGGACAGTCATTTTTGTAATGAAAATGGTTTGATAGATTGCTGATGTACCATAGACATCAATTCCCCTTGTGGCCAGTGTGGGGGAATGGTCTAGGACAGTCATTCTTCTTGGCAGTCACTCTGAGTAGTGGTCAAGTAGAATGGTCTGCCTCATCAGGCAGTCATCCTTTTGAAGTTCATAGTTGTGAGCAGTTTCGAAGAATGGTCCGTTTTGGAGGTTGGTGCAGGACAGTCATTTCCATTAGGAAATGGTTCGGACAATAATTCCCTAGGACAGACTCATTCTATCCAGGTTGCACTATGATTATTGTCGGAGGAATGTCCCAGTTAGGTGAATGGTCCAGGTTCAACAATCAGGGATAGGCATTCCCTAGGGCAGACTCATTCTCTCCAAGTTGCACTATGATTAGTGCGGGAGGAATGACATAGTTAGGTGAATGGTCCAAGCTCAGAAATCAGGGACAATTATTCTTCTACGCTTGAGAAGAATAGTCCAGATAGCCCATGGATGATGTTTTACCTTCTGAGGGAAGATGCTCTTCCAGATCTCACAGATGTGAGTGGAAGAATGGCCTTGATGACCCAGTTTATATCAGGATATTGTTTTATGCAGGTTGATATCAAATGATATGATTTTCGTGGAGACTGTATGCCTCTGGATAGTAGATGTATGCTACTGTGGTGGATGTGTTCCACTGGTTGTGACTACGTGTCACTGATTAAGTAGCCGTGTGCTACTTGGTGTGGTTGTGTACCACTGGATAGTAGTTTTGTACTACTATGGATAGACACAATTGTGTTCTATTGAATGGCATTGTTCTGATTGCCATGAAGACTATCAGTAGTGTTGGGAATGATTACCAACTAGTTGGATAGTCAGTGTGTTGGTGGACAGACATTCTCCAGGAGAAAAATGGTCTAGGAAATTTATTCTTCTAGGACGTATGTTCAGATTAGAAGAATAGTCCTTGTAGCCCAAGGCATGGCTTCCAACATCTGTTGGAACAATTATTCTTCTAGGACATATGTCCAGATTAGAAGAGTGGTTCTTGTATCACTCTGTGGAGTGAGTGACTTATTCAACATCATGCTTGATCACTCAGATGGAGAATGGCTTCGAGAGATGATGCAAGTGATGCTATCAGATGATACCGATAATGATCTAATCATGAGATAGCCTGTATGGCTATGATGATGCTACCGGTTGAATGGTATGTTTGTGCTCAAGACCATTGCCTTCAATACCTTCCTAGATAGGAGGGGGTGTTGATATTATGGTAGTTGCGGGAGGTATTAACCTCCATGTGTAACCCTGACAAGAATAAAATATTTCGGGAAGCAAGAAGAAACCCTAAAGCATTGGACATAACCCTAGAAGACAAGTTGGCTAAAGGAAATATTTAATATTGAGTTTTTAGCCTCCAGAATGAGAAGTCGGCCTAGACAGCTAAGGAGGAGCAGTATAAATACAGGACGCCAGAGCTCATTTGACACACATAGCTCGCAACTGTAGAAATTTAGTTGTGTGCAAGTCTGGAGAGTATTTGCAGCTATTGCTACTGCAACTTGTATTTTCAGTTTCAGTCTTGGATTCTCTCTTGGTTATGGTTTGGAATTTCTTCTTGGTATGCTAACTCTGGAGAGTGATACGCTACCTTGATTGGCTATTAGGCCAAGGATTTTCTTTCGGAATTATTCTCTGTCAAGTTTAAGGTGCTCGGGGGTGGCTTCAACCTATGGTTGGGTGACAATATTGCTATATTGTCTATGGTTAAACGAGCATACCTATTATTTCTAACACCAGCCTCCCAAGTGTTACACTTAGCTATGGTTGCCATTTAACTAGAGATATTCCTTCACCTTCTTTTTAACCATACCTCAGACATCTAAAACTATTTTTCTTGATTTTTTCTACAATCCACCTTGGAATAAAAACCAATGAGTGCTAATAGACTAGGATTGTTTTTACCATCGATTTAACCAAAATAAGTCTTCCAACTCTAGATAACCTTCTGTTACACAACAAGTTAATTCTCCTTTCAACTTTGGCTATGATCCATTTTCAATAGGATTCATTTTAGCACCGATTTATCCAAATAAGTCGTCCTCCTATAGATAACTGTCTATTACACCACAAGTTAATTCTCCTTTCATCTTTGGCTATGAGCCATTTTCAATCATTGACCCCATGATCATTTGGTTTGATATAAAACCCCAAGTATTTCCATCCTACATGGAAGTTTGAGATGTGGGATTGAATTGATTTGTTCCTCTGCCACATCATTGAAAGCAATTGACGATTTTTGCATATTTACCATCATGCATATACCTATACAATATATTTTTAATATCTCACTTAATTTAGAAGCACCTCTCCTTGAACCATTAAAGAGTTGAACATCATCCACAATAAGTAAATGAATCAATGTAAGAGTTTTACCTAACCTTATACATTTTGTAGATCCCATTCTTCTTGCATCTAGGAAAGCACTCTCGAGCCCTTTAACTACTATCATAAATAGCAAAGGGTGATCAAGGGTAGCATTGTTTGAGCTCTTTTGATGGTCCTAAGCAAGTGGATGCTAATACATCGATTAAGACTGCAAATGATACTAATGTTAGGCAATTCATTCTCCAGCTCACTAAATGGACACAAAAACCTTAGATACATCTAGCTTCCCCGATCACTCACATCCCTTAGAAAGATCCAACTTTAGAATCATATCTTGCAGCGTCATCGTTTTAATAGTATGCATCTTTGTGCCACTCCTACTATATTGTGTATTTATATACTATGGACGAGCCCAAAGTGCACTTTTGAAATTGCCTCAAAGCATTTTCTTTACTCTCATTTCTCTTGTCTTTGCACTTTTCTAGCCATAATGCCCTACTTTCGAGTCTCCATAGGGCCTTGGAATTTGCAAGAAATTTCCTCTTCTTTTGTTTTAGAACCCTTCAATTTGCCCAATTTTTTTCATCAATAAGATCGACATTTTCTTTATCAGAAATTTATGTGATTTGTGTTCCAAGTGATACTAATGCTTGTTCATCCTTATTATTTCTCTTGTCATTTTTTTTTAACTAGAACTAAACTTAGTATATATTAATAAGAGTCATGCCAAAGCACTCGAAATTTCTAGATCTATAATAGGAGGCAAAATAAGTCTGCTTGAACTATTACTATGCTCATCAAAGTTGATTAAATTTTTATAGAAACTATTTAAACACCAAATAACCTTGGAAAATATGCATTAGTTTGAAGAAATAGATTCTTGAATTTTTGGAGCTCTAAGTGGATAACCTTCCTCTGTCTCCATAGGGGCGATGGCTTTATCGTTGATGCCTGTGCCACTGTTGGATACTTTGTCTCGCGGAAGCATTCTGTCATGTACATAAGAAGCATAAACCAAAGGATGGATATTGAGCTGGGCCTTTTATCTACTGAATTTCAGATTCCATGCCATCCATTCTCTTGTTCATAGCAGTCAGAGCCACCTCTGTTTCTCGATTCTTGGTGTTACGAGGGAAAAACTCTCTATGGCCAAGGGTAAGCCACAATAGACAGGTATGACTACGGAAATCAACTCAATTCCATTGTATGCTATATAAACTAATGTGCAAGATAAGAAAGAGGCCTACCTCAATCCAATGTTTGATGATGTTCCACCATTGAGCCCTTCGACCCAAATCTTTGTACCTACAATAAGTTCTCAACAAACAAGCAAAGAAAGTATATAGTGATAATGTAAAGGGGTTATCACATCAGATAGCATAATCCATTAATAAGCATTAAAAACATGCCCATGGATAATAGTCATATATTTGCACGATACCAATAGGACGGGAAAGGAGTATTTCTATTAATAATTGATCAACAAAAGTGTCAACATTACAGACTTCCGTGTCAACACGGTTCGAAACCAAGGAACCAAGTTCCTTCCAACTAGGTCTCCACCACTTCAATCCTCCACCAAAGGCAAGCTCAAAAGAGAGAGACAATGAGGTTCTCTCAACAATAGGGAAAGAGCTTGGGGACTGAACACTGTGTTCAGACTTGAGGGACAAAGGGATGCAGACTCAATATGAAGTAATTTCTCCAGAGTAACTTTGTTGTCAAAGTTGAATGCTTTCTCCTATTTTCCATAGCTCGAAATTGTGCTCTTATAGCCTTCAAAATACAACCGAAGGGCTGAGTCGGAACGTTTCCAGTATATGGAAGGCCAAGGATCAGAGATCTCTTGTCGTGACATGGAAACCCGACTCCATTTGTGTATTTTTTGGCACAAATTTCAATGTACGCGGGCTGTAGTGGAGCAGCCTGCGTATACGCTTGTTGTATAACTGATAGGGCGCATATATGTGGAAAAATGTTTATTTTTAGCTCTGGATTTATCAAAAAGGGATGATAAGTCTGCATAGAGAAATGGAAAAAGGCCCTCTATGCAAGACAACAATGGTCAGGAAAATCTTGCTATAACACTTGGAAATGGTCAAATTGGCTAGGGCTTACTAAAAGTCGTGAGATTTGCTAGAGAGATGATGTACAACTGCTCAAAGTCCCGAAACTTGCTAAAGAGATGATGCAGAGTTGAGTTGTTGCATTGAGCAATTTCCTCACGACGCCTAAGTATTTGGTTAAAATCATTCCAAGATGGCTCCATGGCTGGACACTACAGAAACATAGATTGAAAATCCCATTTTTTTGTAATGCCAAGGTCGCAGGCCCAAATAACGGTCAAAGAACAACCACGACAGAGAGTATTCAGATTGGAATGACCAGGAAACTTAGAACCTTTTAGAAGTTATGCATGGTTGTTAGAACCTTCCCCTAGGCTTGCTTTGTACCTAAATTAATGAGTATTAGATATGAAGAGGGTCCCCCTTGCCTGACAAATGGGGGGGTCACCTTAATTGGCACCATCAAAATTATCCCCAAGCCTTCAACTTTCCAGTTGGATCATGATTAAGTTGCTTTTGAGGCATGCTTTTTGGAGGGAACTTGTAGCTAGCAATAGTTGACCTACATTGGGATGCACATTGAAAGGTAGGAATGCATTTATTGTCAAATATTCTAGCATTCCTTGCAAGCCAAAAATTCAAATATCCTA
>ML851429.1:0-20710 GCA_009831015.1 Picea engelmannii
CCTGGTCTTACGAGGAAATGTCAGACATAGATCCAAGAATCATCGATTATGAAATAATGACTTACCCTGACACCAAGCCGGTCTGACAAAAGCTTCGTCTGGTTAATCCTCAAAGAGAAATAGCTATTAAGGATGAAGTAGAGAAACTACTCAAAGATGGTTTCATCTACCCCATTCAGTTGACACAATGGGTGTCAAATCCCGTTCCAATCAACAAAAAGCAAGGAATGATTCATGTATGTACGAACTTCCATGATTTGAATAAAGCCTATCCAAAAGAAAATTTCCCCACCCCATTCATTGACCATATCGTCGATGAATGTGCAGTCTATGAGGTCTTTTCTTTCATGGATGTTTTTTCAGGATATAATCAGATGCATATTAAGCTCGAAGACCAATATAAAAAAAACTTTTATCTGTCCATGGGGTACTTTTTCTTACCAAAAGATGCCTTTTGGCCTGAAGAATGCTGGAGCCACTTTTCAGCAAGCCATGTATTTTTCTTTTCACGATCTTAAACACATAGTCGAGGCCTATCTCGATGATTTAGCATCACGATATCGTAAGAAATCTTATCATCTCACGCACCTTCAACTTATCTTTGAGCAATGTTGCTACTATCGGATTCGCTTGAATCCTAACAAATGAAGTTTTTGCATGACATCGGGTCGTCTTTTAGGTTTTATAGTTTTGACAATTGGGATCATGGTCGATCCTCTAAAGGTTGAGGCGATAGTTCAATTTCCCCACCTGTTCATAGTCTATCAGCTTCAGAGTTTACAGGGGAAAACCAATTTTCTTTGGCGTTTTATCGCAAACTATGCCGAGATCACTAAAGGGTTTATGCATTTACTGAAGAAGGGTGTCCCTTTCTATTGGGAAGAATCCACTCAATGCTCATTCGAAGATTTGAAACATGCCCTCACGTCTGGCCCTCTACTTCGGGGACCCAATTATAATAAATATTTCTTATTGTATTTGGCCATGACAGAGTCAACCATTGGTATGGTATTGGTTCAAGAGGACGATATGCTTGAAGAATATGTGTTTTATTACCTGAGCCGAGGCCTGGTTGGACCATAACTCAACTACTCCCACGTTGAAAAGCTTGTGATGGCAGAAATACATGCTATCCAATGGTTCTATCATTATATCCTGTTTCGCAAGACCACCGTCATTGCTGTTGTGAATCCGTTCCAATACATGTTGACACGACGTGTAATTGGTAGAAATATAAGTAGATGGATTTTTATCCTCTAGGAATTTGACTTGGATTTCATTTTTGGGAAATCTAATAAGTCATTGGTCTTTGTAGAACTTATCTCGGAACTTCTGGTCGATTCAGGTGATGTTACGACCAAAGAATCACCGATTAAAGAAGATCTTTTTCTGATTTCATCTTCGGACCTCTGGTATGGAGATATACTAGTCTATCTCCAGAATTTGAAGTGCCCACCTCTACTTCTTGTGATGAGCATCGACGTATACGCCATCAGGAAAAAAATATCTCATACTCGAGGACACTTTGTATCGTTGAGGTGTAGATTGCATCCTTCGCCGATGTCTCACTCATGAAGAAGCATAACTCGTTCTTAACTACTGCCACACTAGATCGTGTGGTGGTCATTTTTTCTGGGTTGAAAATAACCCAAAATATTCTACGAGCTGGTTAATTTTGGCTGACGTTAATCAAGGATTGCATTGAATCAGTCAAGAATTGCCACCCATGTCAAATCTTCTCTTAGAAGATGAGGGCACACCCAGCTCCTATGTTTCCCAACATTACAGTTGGCCCCTTCACCAAGTGGGGAATTGATTATACTACATGTCACCCCCCTTTAGCCAGGGGGCACCGTTATATCATTGTAGCATTAGACTACTTCACAAAGTGGTTCGAATCTATGCCAACATTCAAAGATGATGTTGAGACAACAACTCTCTTTTTGTTCAATCAGATAATTGCAAGGCTCGACACCTCGAAGGAGATTGTCACTGACCATGGTAGTCACTTCCAGAACAAAATGATGTCCAAGTTAACATGAAAAATAGGGTTGAGTTAGGAACATTCATCACCTTACTATCCACAAGTGAATGATCAGGTGGAAGTTGTGAATAAGTCTCTCAAGACTATTCTGCAGCGAACGATCAATTCGGCTAAGTCAAATTGGAATTTGATGTTGTACTCGACATTGTGGGCCTATCAAACATCTGTAAAGACTGCAAC
Source organism: Picea engelmannii (assembly GCA_009831015.1). Classification (NCBI taxonomy): domain Eukaryota; kingdom Viridiplantae; phylum Streptophyta; class Pinopsida; order Pinales; family Pinaceae; genus Picea; species Picea engelmannii. The sequence goes on from ML851429.1 coordinate 2,225, forward strand.
CAATTTCTCACCTTTTCAACTTGTTTGCGGGCTAGAAGCAGTCTTTCCAATAGAGTGCCAGATCCCATCTCTAAAGTTGGAAGTATAGTTATTGCTAGACACTTCACTGCTTGAGGAACACTTATTATATCTCGAGCAACTTGATGATCAACATCGTGATGCAACCTTGGCTAACGAGGATCACAAGCAAAAATTAAAGTGTCAATATGATCGGTCTGTTCATCCTTGTATTTTCTCTGAAGGAGACCTTGTCTTGGTATATGACCAAGATAAGGATCCCCTGGGGGCAGGCAAGTTCAAACCCATATGCTTCAGAACTTTCATTGTGAAGGAGGTAGTAAAGAAGGGTGCTTATCGTCTGGTTGACTTCGAAGGGAAATCTTTGGTGGAGCCTAGAAATGGGCTCTACCTCAAGAAGTATTACTTGTAGGTGGGTCCCTTGGGTGACTTCTTGTACATATGTATAGTTCTTATACAATTTAGTTTTTGTCTTTTTGTTTTATGGACGTGTCATTTTTGATGTCATCTTTATTGTTGTGGCAAATGTCAAGTGAATCAGAAGTGTTCATTGGGTTCGCGGACGGTGCTAGCCGACACACTTAGAGGCTTGCTTCTACAACTTGGGTGATATTTACACCTCAAGGCCAGTTTCTATCTTCTGGAGGTATATGTTTAGGTGATGCCACAAACAATGTCGCTGAGTAAAACGCAGTGATAGAGTTTCTTCATGACGCTTTGTCGCATAGTATCTCTCACCTTTGGGTCTACTTATATGCACAACTGGTTGTGTCCTAGTTAAATGGGGTTTACTGTGTTTATGATCCTACTCTACATCGATGATTCCTTAGGGTACATCTCTTAGAACAATGCTTTGATTACATTACTTATATCCATGTTCCTAGAAGATTGAATCAAATCTCAGATACTCTAGCTAATTATGTATTAGATTGGCATATTACACACACATACACATGTACATACATTATAAAAATGTAATCCATAAGACACAAAAATATGTATATATATATATATATATATATCAAAAGTCGCAGAGTACATAGTTGGGTTTAAGAGCCTCAAAAAATAATATGTCTGTCATACATCGTAGGGGCTTATGCCCTCAAAAAATATACAAAAAGAATGCCCTCAACATGTAAGTGTTCCACCCTAAGCTAAGCACAGGGCATCTTGGCTCTACCATAGTGGATGACGATGTTTTCCAAACGCTGGAAAAGTTGGACCCAGGTCCGTGGCACCCCAACTACATGAGGCTGCATAGATGGAGGGAGATCCTTGATCTCGACCATGTGCATTGTATGAGTGAACACAGTGAGGTTCTACTCCACCTGTCTCAACACTCTCTCAGCCTCTCCGGTTGGAGGTCCCCCTGTTGCTACTGCTGCTGGTCTAGTGGCCACTGTTGGTGCTACCTCTGGTCGAGGACACCGCCCGATCCTCACAAAATCTTCTTGACGCACTGGTCCCACATCTGTACATAATAGATACATAGTTGTCAGCTACTCTGGTACACGAAAAATTGATATATATAAAAAGAAACTAAAAATTAAATAAATTTAAAAGTAAAAAATGTACCCATCTCTCCTCGCTCAGCTCCAGGAGGTAAGGGCATGTATGGGTCCCTAGAAACATTGATCCTGACATAGGGGTAGTCCTCTATTTCCAGAATCTTCCATGCCCACCAGTCAAAAAAGGTGTCGTCAAAGGCCTCTATGGTCCTTCCACCCCCCTGTCATGGAAACAATGTCATGCATCTACACACTGCTGGGACAAAGGCCACATGCCCCCACACTGTCTCTCGTGGACTAAGACTGGGTACCCTCTCAAAAAAAAATGAGCATAGAATGGTCCCAAACCTAAATTTTTTGTTGTTCTTCCCGCGAGACTCTGTGAGTTGTATCTTCATGAAATCTAGCATGGTTGTACTCCAGTCAAAACTTTGTGCATTCAAGCACTGCACTGCACAATGCATGTGCGCCTGGGAGGCCTGATGTAAAGCCATGAATCCAGTGATCCACCCAATGAGTAAAACTATCACTTTCAATGATATGTTGGTGATCTTGTTGATTGACACTTGAGAACCTACTTTCAATGCCAGCCTCACAATGTAGTTCAATCAACTCAACAATGTTGTGAGGGTGGGGGAAAAGCACGTAAGTTGACTGGTTCACCCCTCCTCGAGAGGCCAGTTAGAAAGTAAATGTCTTCAGTCATTGGAGTCAATGACTGCCCCTCGAGCATAAATGCCTCAGTGTCGGGATGCCAATAATATACCAAGGAAATCAGTAGCCTGGGTTGTGCCCTCATGAATGGACACCAGAAGAACTTCTACAACCCACATTGTCTCAATGCGGCCATAGCTGCAGATTCCTCATCGACCAAGATATCTATATCCTCATGCTCCCTCTCTCTCCAGTGGACATACATTATATCAAAAGCAAGTTCATGGAGGAAGTTAGCTCTTGCATTTTTATTTTTCTACCTTTTTGAGGGTGTATGTGGGTTGTCTTGGACACAGTCGAGTATGCACGTGGGTAGATTGTTTTCTGTCTGCGGGCATATGCAGGCTGTCCTTGGACAACTCACGTACATGTAGGGCCACCCTTTTTTAAAGGTGCGCACTCGCCCCAAAACCAAAATCAATGCAAATTAGAAGTATTGAAATGAAAGAGGGGTTGATTTGTACTTACTTGGTCCGAGCGAAAGCTCGTTTTGTCCTCTGAATCTCCCGAAATCAACTCTTTTAGCAAAGGGGTGTTTTTGGCTTTTTGGTCAATTCTCAATTTGCAATGATGATAACGAGATGCCAACTTCTATTATAGATGTTTTTGGCCCTTTTGGTCATTTTTTGGACCCTTTTGTCATTTTTTCTGGCTTGAAAATCATTTAACATGGTTCTTGAGTTTCTTATTGGATGTTACGATACACTTCACTTTTGGTTTGGATTTTTTTTTGGGAGATGGGTCACTTTTAAAAGTCCTTTGGTAAAAAGTCATTTTTCCAACTTTGTGCATTTAAGTTAGGATTCCACCTCCACTTTTTGCATCTCATTGTCTTTTTTTCTTTTCCATAGGGTCGATCCCACCGAATTGTGACACAAAACCATCATTGCTGCTTTAGAAGTGTCAAAATCTAGTGGTAGAGCATACCTTTACATGGATGCCCTAGGTAGATCCTAGTTGCATTTTGGTGTCCATGCCATCATTAATGACTTTAGGCTCGAGATTCCTTGTTAGTCTTGTCCTGATTACGAGTTTGAGCCTCATAAGTATGATATGTTATCACTCTTGACCTCACCCTCGGGACTCTCAGAAAATGAGACTTCTTTTAAGCCCTTTTCAAACTCTATAAACATGAAAATATTGTCGATCGATGTTGTTTTCCTTCACGCTCGCCAAACTAAAACTTGAAGGCACATCTGTCTGGTGGTAGTTTACCCCTTTTTCGGTCCGGATGGTCAATTTTATGAACAAAGGTATACTCTAGGAACTTTGGTTCGCTAGAATATTATTCTCAGGTATAAGTTTAACCCTTTTTCGGTCCTGAGGGACTAAATTTACGAGAAAGGAACCCCCACAAAGTCCATAGTTAAGCTCTTTTCAAACTCCCTAAAATTGAAAAGATAGCCGAGTGACCTTGTTCCTTCACACTCGTTAAACTGGTCCAGAAGAACGTCATCTACGAAGTCCATAGTTAAGCTCTTTTTAGACTCCTTAAAATTGAAAAGATCGCCGAGTGACCTTGTTCTTTCACACTCGTAGATTGGTTCAAAAAAACATCTACTAGCATGAGTTTACCCCTTTTTCCGGCCTGTAGATTAAGGAGGAAAAAGGTACACCTTAGGATATTCGTCTCTCTGGGAGATTTCTCCTCAACAAATTTCACTTTTTGGGCTAAGGAGACTAAATCTAGAAAAAGGTAGTGAATCCATAGTTAAGCTCTTTTCAGACTCCTTAAAATTGAAAATATTGCTGAGTGATCTTGTCTTTGTCACACTCATTAAAATGGTTTTAAATAGACATATTTTCGGTGCTAGTTTACCCCTTTTTTGAACCAAGTAGACTACCTTCGAAAAAGGTACCTCGATGGAGTCTTCTTTTGCGCTTTTTTAGACTCTCTAAAAATGAAAAACCACCGAGCTTACCTTCTTTGGGCTCGTTTAAAATTACATTGAAGGACATTATCATTGTGTCCTATTAATCACATTTTCATCTCTGCATCTTTGGCCTAATGCCGACTCCATGTTGCTCTCAACTGAACCTATGAAGCATGCCTTATACACAAGCCTTGTATCACGTTGCCTTTTCATATTGACACCTTGATCCATGGAGGAATTTTCCTGAGTGTCCTTTCCCTGCACATGTCTCCTTTCTATAAACATTAGTGTGTTCCTTGCGCTTGGAACTAGTATGATTGCGACACTCGTTTCTCCTTTGGAACATAGCATTCTTTTATTCTTTTTCAAGATTTCCAAAATTATTGAAAAAGACAAAAAAATCAAATATACCCCAAAAAGAGGACGGGAAAAGTATTTTATTTTTATGGCAACACAATGAGTCGCCCTTGGGAAAAACACATCCTTTCGTTTGTTCGTCAAGATTTGGGATTTAATATGACCTTAGGAAGTTGTTCTCGTTACATAGAGTTGTGTCCTCCTCCATTTGGTTATTCTTCCAAACACATGGAGAGTTTGCGTTGCCTCCTGCATCGTGAAATTATGTCAATTTCATGCTCCCTGAGTCTGATAATATGTCATGCTATTTTCCAAGGGAATTTTTACCCAACTTGAGTCAGCCTCTCTACAGTTTTTCTCTTGCCCTCATGCCCGACCATCTCGAAAGTCCAATCAAGTCTTTGTTCTAAATCACTGAAGTTCTCTGCCTGATCATCGAGATCCTCTTGTCTATTCCTCGATGAGCCGTCAAAGACCTCTGGAATTTGTACACTCACATTACACTCCTACTCAAGTTTTGAAGATATTGAATTTGTTGCTCGAGCTCTGAAGGCCTCATCTCCAACCATCATACGTCATTGGCTTCTTGAAGATGGATACTATACATGTATATATTTGATTTTGAGATGTATATCCGACGTGTATTTCTCATAGCTACACTTTATATAGTTATATGACATGGATCTGTAGTGTATTTGATTGGAAACCATGATTTATTTCATCCCGAGCATGGGTATGCCCGCCTCGTTGAGACAATTATTATTTTTGCAGATGGCACCTCCCGAGCTTTTGTCCCGGGCTCACTCGCTCCATACATTGGTAAAGGTTTGTAATGTATTTCAGCCATCATATGCTCTTATGACCTCACACATTAGGGGGCATTTGTTATAACCCTAAATTTCACCATACATGCATACCTGGCATCAGGCCATCTCACTTACTATTTTTGCCAAGCCATCATTGAGCAACTCTTCTTAAAAACCATATTTTTGAATATGTATGTGCCTTGCACCATTAATTCCTATGTACACATGATTTATGCACCACTACAACTCACGTACGTACACTAGCTACCATATTACAACTTGCGTATACTCACAAAAGTTGTAAAAATTAAAAAGTTGCAAGGAATTCGTTGAGATTACGGGCTATTGGGTAATTTTCCAACTGTCCCACAACCTATAGCCCGTCGCCAAACCGAATAACCATCCTTTTTGTCATATAAAAGGAGGTGTTGGGGTCTCATTCAAAATATAAGCATAGGAACAGTGAAACTCTACCCATTTCATAGTCCTCCCTTGGTCCAAGAATTTGCAGCCACATTATGAGTTTTGAGCCAAAATTCCCTATTCTTTCCTTTTTCCTCCATTGAAAGCCTAATCCATTCCCTAGATAGATATGAAGAGGAGAAATATACATGGAAGCACAATTGGAGCTTAGTGAAGAGGAGCCCAGACCAAGTTCGAGGAGCAGTCGCCGATCTCATTGTAAGTAACTTTGTGATATTAATAAAAAGGAATACTTTTTCTATCCCTAATATGATGTGTTCAATATTTATGTTTGATTTATATTTGATTATGACATCTAACCCACTAATTCATATATGAGATTCATGTTCGTAGTTCTTTGTTTGTCTATTTATGAATACAGGGTGACCTTGGGAGGATACTTGTAGTCGAGGAACAACGAACACAAAAGTATCGACACTGGACGTGGAGTTTAAGGTAGAGTTACCATATCTTTTTATCTTGTGTTTTATGCATGAATGTGGGGTGTATTTGGGGTAGTTGTTAAAGAGTAGGAGAATTTAAACGGTTAGCTCTGCCTACATGTAGAACCCTAGTGTAGTCCATAGGGGGTTTTTCCTGCTATAGCAGATGGGTTCCGTTAAGGAATTCTTTCTACAACTGCAACCAAACTTTATCGCCCACCTGAAACTTGTGTGGCACTCGATTTTGATCATGGTGCCTCTTGTACTTGGCATTGGACTTCTGCAAAATATCTTGAATCTATTAACGGATATTCTAAATTCGTTGAATGAACCGGGTGGATTTTTTGGCTTCGGTTTGTGCATGGGATGATTATTCCTATGTGGAAACAAGGGGTAGTGCAACATCCATGGGACCCAATGGTTGAAATACCTATCCCACATGAAAGGGGTTGTGGCTAGTTGAGATATGTATGGATCTATTGTAACTGTGCTGAACATAGGGAAAAATGTCATCACATGTGTGCAGATTCTTGAAATTGTACATGTGCAAGATATGGATGATGATCCTGTTGATGACCTCAATTTCTCCATCCGTTTGGGGGTGGAAGGCTGTGGATTTGATGAGAATGGTGTCCAGTCATGACCAGAGGCTTGAATAGAATGTGATGATGAACTAATTTTCCTGATCTGAGATGATGGTTTGTGGTATCCCAAAATGTACCCAAAATCGTTCAAAGAAAAGCTTGGTAGTGGCCTCCACTGTGATGCTCTTCTTGTAGACGGCCATAATCACCATCTTGGAAAATTGATCAACAACTAGAAAAACATATTCATTTCCTTTCTTGGTTGAAGGAAGGCCTGTCATGTAGTCAATTGAGATGGAATCCCAGGGATTTTCGGGAGTAGGAAAAGAGGTGTACATGCCTTATTTATTACTGTCCGGTTTGGAAATGATGCAGGGCATGCAAGACTTGATATACTTGCTGAAATCTTGTCGAAGTTTCAGCCAATAGAAATTTTACTGCAACACCGTCACTATCTTTTCTACACTGAAGTGTCTTGCCACCTGAATGTAGTGAGCTTCCCAAATCATCTTCGCTCGCTCACTTGATGGGATGAAGAGATGGCCTAGGTGGCACAACAAACCATCCTGAAGATGGAAATAAATGAAAACTGTGTTTGTGCCCAACATATGGTAGGTAGTGGCAAACTCAGGATCTCTCTCATAGAGTTGGGGCCATACATAGGTCGCATGTCCATAGGAGTGTAGCACCATGGTTGGTGCTGCAACTGGAGGTCGACTGAGGAAGTTAGCGACGCAGTTCATGCTCCCTATCTTATAATTAATGTTGAGATGGAACTGCTGCAATTATGTGGACCGGTTCTGATGGAAATCATTCTGCAATTTTCCTTATGTCTGCATGAACTACAAAGGCTTATGATCAATGTGGATGATTGTCTCCTTCTCTAGAATGTAATGCCTCCATTGGCGGTAGGCTTGTACAATGGAACACATTTCTTTGTCGTAAGTGGGATACTTACATAAGTTATTTGATAGTGTCTCAATATGATAGCCTATAAATGTGTTGAACCTGCACATAATATATCTAGATAGAAAATACCACACACATTTGCAAAGAGAAATTGAGAAAGAAGAAGCAAGAGAGAATGAATGGAAGAATTCTCATTAACTGTATTCCACTCCCATAGAGTGAATAATTTATAATATATATAGGATACATGAGTAACTAATGAGCCATAGTGGTGGTCTAGATTGATCTGGACACACACCAACAATTACAAGAGTAAACTGCCACCTAGTCTAGTCTCTCAGGAAGTTACGGGAGTGATTTGCCACCTAACTGAGTTAACTAGTCAACTAGTCTTTAGTTAATTGACTGAAAAAAGAGTAGTGAGTTGGTGATGATCCCAATGTTGCATGGTGAAAAAATCAATGCAACATCTAAACTCAACTCAACTAGTCAAATTGAAGTGTCAACTGAAAGAGAATATTCTCCAGGTGGAATATTCTCCCTTAAAATATAGGAGACTAGATAATGACTAATTATGACTAATAAACAAGGAATAACATTAGGAAAAATAAATCCTAGGTGTGTGTGAAGTAACTCCAACACCCCCCGTGAACATCACTATGGTGAAAATAAAGAATGGATCTCAGCAACGAGGCCATGTTAGGTACCCAAATACAAAACATACACTGAAATAAATGAGGAAAGAGGGAAAACCTCGTGGGAAACCACCCCCCCCCTCAAATTACAATGCATAAAAAAAATAAAAATGAGAAGGAACAAAAAACAATTGTTAAGCAACCTTGTCCTTCACTCCAAGAAGACCTCGCAATTGTGCAAGTTTGTGCTCATTGAAGATTTTGTTGAAGATGTAGATGTCTGCATGGATCTTATGAAGTAGATGAATAATTGAGATTTATACACATATCCACTTTCTCTTCTTGTAATTAAAAATATCCAAATAAATTTTGGATGAAATTTTGAAAACCGTGCGGCTATTTCCAAAAAAATGCTAAAATTTTGTTGATTTTGAAACGATCATAACTTCACTTTCCGGACTCCGTTTCAGACGATTTTTTTTTGAAATTGGATATTTTCCCGAGAGGAATTCAAATATCCAATTTTTTTCTGCAAATTTGGCTAAGAAAATATCATAATTGAGTCTGATGTGCGCGACTCCCTTTTTGTCTCCTGAGATGCATGCATTGCCCATGGAAAAGTGTTTGCATGTGACCCTTGAGATGCATGCCATATATATTCCACATGAATTTCAGAAAACAAATCTGAAATGGAGTAGACATCATCTTCAATTAATGGGATACAAATTTGTGCAATTTTTTTTGTAGAAGGCTCTTCAAACTGAGATGATTTATCTTCTAGTGGCTTTTCTACATTCTCTATCTTTTCAAAATTTTGCATGCATTCTTCCTTATTCCCAAATAAAATCTCCAATATACTCCATAATTCATTTTGAGTGAATTCTTGTGTGACATCACATACTTGGTGGAGAATTTATGGAGAAATAGACAAGCAGATAAATCCTATGGCCATATCTTGTCTATTGAGAAAGTCATTTTTCTCATCAGCGGAATTAGGCTCCACTTCCATTGCCATAGCTATTTGGTACAAGCCTCTGCATCTAAGATGAAGCAGAACTTTTGGCTTCCATTCCAAATAGTTATGAGGCATGAGAAGTATTGTTGGTGAGTAAAACATAGATTCCATCTTTATGTGTTCTTCAATCTTCAGTACCTGCAAAAAATAATTTGGTGTAGCTTTTGCTTAGCAGTCTGTCAGCTCCGATACCATGTAAATGTGTTGAACCTGTAAATAATATATCTAGCTAGAAAATGCCTCACACATTTGCAGAGAGAAATTGAGAAAGAAAAAGCAAGAGAGAACGAAAGGAATAATTCTCATTAACTGTATTCCAGTCCCAAAGAGTGAATAATTTACAATATATATAAGATAAATGAGTAAATAATGAGCCATAGTGGTGGTCTATATTTATCTAGACACACACCAACAATTACAAGAGTAAATTGCCACCTAGTCTAGTCTCTCAGGCAGTTACGGGAGTGAACTTCCACCTAACTGAGTTAACTAGTCAACTAGTCTTCAGTTAACTGACTGAACAAAGAGTAGTGAGTTGGTGATGATCCCAAAGTTGCATGGTGACAAAACCAATGCAACATCTAAACTCAACTCAACTAGTGAAATTGAAGTGTTGACTGAAAGAGAATATTCTCCAGGTGGAATATTCTCCCCTAAAATATAGGAGACTGGATAATGACTAATTATGACTAATAAACAAGGAATAACCTTAGGAAAAATAAATCCTAGGTGTGTGTGAAGTAACTCCAACATAGCCCACAAGATTTCCATTTTGAGTGAGAACTACACCCACAACTTAGTTTGAAGAATCTATCTCAATCTTAAAAGGCCGTCTCAGGTCGGGTAATGAGAGCACTGGGGATGAGCACAAGCATTGCTTCAAATCATTGAATGCTTTCTGTTGTGACTAGCCCCACATGAAATTTTCTTTTCCACCACCCCTGTTCACTTGGATAAGGGCCCATCCATTGTGGGAGAATCCCAACATGAACCTATGATAGAAATTGACAAGGCCTAAGAAGCTTCAAAGCTCAGTGAGTGTGGTCAGGGATATCCAGTCACGAATAAACTTGATCTTGGATGGATCGACATGCACCCCATGCACCCTATGATCATCAATAATGTAGCTGAGGTACTGGACCCTATTCATGTTGAAGGAGCATTTTTCCAAATTTGGATATAGCTTGTGTTGCCGCAGGGTGTACAAAAACTACTAAATATGTTACAAGTGTTTCACCCAACTCTTATTGAAGGTGAGGATGCCATCCAAATACACCACCATAAAAGAATTGGTAAAAGGCCACAAGATATCGTCCAACATCCTCATGAAAGTTGTTGGGGAATTTTTCAAGTTAAAGGGCATGACCAACCATTCAAAAAGACCTTCTTTGGACTTGAAGGCAGTCTTCCATACATCGTTCTACTCTATTGGGACCTAGTGGTAGCCAGAATTCAAATAAATCTTACTAAAGTATTTGGACCCCTTGAGCTGATCAAGGAGATCATCAATTTAGGAAATTGGGTATTGGTTCTTGACTATGATTTTATTTAGGGTCCGATAATCAATGCAGAGTCTCCATGTCCCGTCTTTCTTCTGCACAAGCATGATTGGGCTTCCATAAGGCAATGCGCTTGGTCAGATGTGCCCTTTTTCAAGCAACTTTTGGATCTGGAGCTTGATTTCCTCATTTTCTGACATAGAGCGACGATAGACTTGCCCATTGGGTAGCGGTGCACTGAGGGTCAGATCGATCGAGTGCTTGAACTGATAGTGTAGAGTTACCCCAATGGGTGAGGAGAAGATGTATTTTTATTCTTCCATGACCTTATCCACTTTCTTCTGCTGCATGGAGAGACCTGCCGCAAAGTCCATGAATGTGGCTGCAACCTTCCACTCACTTTGAGCACAAATCATGAAGAAGACAAACTTCTCGGTCTAAGAGATGACCTTCCTGCATTGCTTGGCAGAGATCAAGGAAATGGTAGTAGGTGGGACTACCTCGGGTATCTTATACAATTCCCCATCCAAAGTAATAATAACACTACAAGGAGTAGACTCATATAAAACATGACATTTCCATAAATAAGGTTGGCCCAAAAGAACATAAAAAACTTCAAGGGGGGAGACATCACACAATACCTCATCTTTGAAGTGATTGATGCAGTAGGGCATGTGACACTGTTGGCTGATGCAGAGATCACTCCCTTGGTGGAGCCATCCGATGGTGTATGACTGTGGGTGCGGTGTTGTCGACAGAGCCAACCACTTGATGACCTCTACTGAGATGTAGTTCTTCTGGATACCACTATCAATGATGAAGTGTAGTGGAGTACCCTTCACCCTCATCTATGAATGAAAGAGGTGCTCACCTTCCTTTGGTTCATCAGGTTCACCAGGTTGGACCTTGGTTGTAACACCCTGTTTCCTCCAGTCTGTAAAAATAACTATACTGGCCAAGTATTRTGGAAAACTCAGAAATGTGAATGYGTGATGTCAATGGACCTTTTGAAAAAGGTCGATGAATGTAAATAATAATATACATATACATATATATTGTAGAAATGATGAGAGGGGATGTGCTGAAAAAGAGACCAYGATGGYTGGAGAAAGGTGGTGGAAGGCACCTGGAATGGTGGCATTAACTTCCATCAAAACCAATACTGTATTTGGACTTCACTGGYCCAGAGAACCAAGAGCAKCTCGCTGRCCCTGAATTAAATGACTCSCTAGGTTGGTAGATAAAKGGATCCTCATGAGTAATGAGGGATGGGGKTGAACCGCACATCCATAGAGTCCTTAGACCAGACCACCGCGAGGAAGATCATGCCGCACGMAACCTYRCTGAAAGGGAAAAGGCAGGAAGAGTGTGGGATCAAGGGGCAGATGCGAGGKAAAGAGGAAGAGGAGAACTCTGGAAAAATACAGAGTGAGTGATAGTAGAGATGAAGGAGAGTAACCTTCATTCTCAGTCACTGGAAAACAGAGACGCAGTCTTGCAACATCGTGGTCTCAGCTYGGGGGTGGCTAGTGGTAAATCYGTTGGGAGTTGTTGAGCCTACGGTTGGGTGGAAACGAGCACCCCTCTCAGCAGTTGCAATCACAYCTAGTGTTATTTCTGATAAGTGTTTTATATCTTGTATCTTGAAGTTTATATGCTGATATGTATGCTCATAGTCTATGCAATTTATGAATGGTTTGAGTATAAGACTGTCTGTGTGGTGTTTTGACCAGAAATGGTGGTTGCATGCTTATAATGAAAGATCACATATGGCTTATGTTTTATAAATCACTATTTATATGCATACCGATCTAATTCAGACTTCAAGTCTGTTCTTGGGAAATATATACCCTTATCTGTCTCAGGTAATACCCTGGATAGATCTCCCCATAGAGACACCCTTCTTGGAAATCTCACCAAGAACCTTGAAAAGGATATGAAGGCACAAGTCTTAGTAACCCTATACGAGGAAGAAATATCCTCTTGAAATATCGAAATGGTAGCTTAGGGATAATTATCGATTGACAGACGAGATCCTGCCGAAAGATCTATGGTAATTCACGACCATTAGATTGGAGGAAGAAACGAGGGCATTAAATGCCTTAACCCTTTTCCTTTATCTTCATGGGTAGCAAAGAAATCGAGACCGTAGATCCCCAAGGTCCGTGGGAGTATCTGTACCATTGGTTTTCCACGTCCAGGGTGCAGTGGGAGAGTGCATAGCCTGGGATAGATCTGAACTGTCAGATCTTAGTTAGAAAACCCGACAACCATTGGATCTGTCAGGAGATGCATGAGGGTTAATCCCTCGTGAACAGAGGAGAAAGTCCCGAAAGAGCAATTGGTATCGGGATTTCATACTTCAGGATTTCGGGAGTCCTGATGACGAGAGGTCGGGAAACTTCACAATGAAAGTCCCGAAATAGATCTGAGTCGTCCATCCGAGAGGAGGACACATGTCACGAGATCACCCATCTCAGGATTTCGGAGGTCTCGTTGACAAGAGATTGGGACACTCCATGGTGGAAGTCCTAAAATAGATCTGGACCATCCGATTAAGGGAGGCCACGTGTCACGAGATCACCCATCTCAAGATTTCGGACTTAAGGATTTTGGAGGTCTCATTGACAAGAAATTGGGACACTCCATGGTGGAAGTCTCGAAATAGATCTGGACCATTTGTTTAAGGGAGGCCATGTGTCGCGAGATCACCCATCTCAGGATTTCAGACTTCTGGATTTCGGAGGTCTCGTTGACAAGAGATCGGGACACTCCATGGTGGAAGTCCCAAAATAGATCTGGACCATCCGATTAAGGAAGGCCATGTGTCGCGAGATCACCCATATTGAGATTTTGGACTTCAGGATTTCAGAGGTCTTGTTGACAAGAGATCGGGACACTCCATGGTGGAAGTCCCGAAATAGATATGGACCATTCGATTAAGGGAGGCCACGTGTCGCGAGATCACCCATTTCAGGAAATTAGAAATCGGGAATTCGGGAGTCCCTTTGACAAGAGGTCGGGCTCTCGTATTGATAAGTCCTGAAAGAAATAGGATAGAGGTTTTATGAGGAGTGGTCACCTGGATCAGGGCATAGCCAGGAGGGATAAAGTGACAAAGGCCATTTCGAGAAATCAAAAATCGGGAATTCGGGAGTCCCGTTGACAAGAGGTTGGGCTCTCATATTGATAAGTCTTGAAGGGAATAAGACTGCGGTCTTATGAGAAGTGGTCATACTGGCCAAGGCATAGCCCATGGGGCTAATTGTTGATTGAAGCCTATTCGACACTTCGACATTTTGGGGTTTGCAGAGTCGAAAGAATCGACTCGCTTATATCGCCAAGTTGTGAAATGAGAAAAGGCACCTAGCTGTTTGGCCTGTGGTCATAATCAATGATCACATGGAGGTGGAAAAAAAGAAGAAGGGGAAGAGCTAGCCTGTGCTAATCCCCATAGGCCTTCGAGGATTCTATCCCTTGAGAAAAGGTGAAATTTTTTTATTATGCCGCAGCGGGTGTGTGACAAATTGGTATCAGAGCATGGTTACAACACTTGGCCTACTTGGGCTCATGAACAAGTTGCACAAAAGCTCCAATCGGAACACTCCTAAAAGTAGTAACCCCCTGTCTCAACCTTCCTAATCAAAAGATGAAGTTAAGAATGAAAACTCCTATTGTGTGTGTACATGTGAAAAATATGAATTATGTACTGGTTATAAATAAACATAAATATTGACTAACAACCAGTGTTTGTCTTTTGCACCTAAGTAGACGATCGGTCGCGGGAAATTAAAGACGTATAAAATGATGACTCACCATGAAGTGGGAGAGGGCTCCCACAATAGAAATGAAGAGTCTGAAGAAAGGAGGGCAGTAGGGACCCCTCTAGATCTAGCCGAGACTGTGAGGAGTCTCATGGTCGAATTACAAAGTTGCAAGGCTGACAATGAAAGGATGATGAAAGAACAAGAAAAGCAAACAAAAATTAACATAGTTTTACTGTAGAGTTTATCTGATCTACAAAGACAAATGCAGCATGAACCTAAAACTCAGAAACATGGTCATATCAGTGGCCACACTGAGAGGAGCACCTCGAAAAAGGTCCACCCCAGAGGTAAGGGACAAGCATCAGATGATTCCTCTGAGAAGGAAGCTGGTGATTCAGATGGCTCTTCTAGCAGCAGAACCAGTTGCTATCCCTAAAGGAAACAAAAGAAGCAAAATTCTTCCAAAGGTCAAAAATTCAAAGAATTCAGAAAAGCCAAACCACCCTCCTTCGATGGTAAAATAAAGAAGGGAGAGGAAGAAGAGGCCTGGCTTCTTGGACTAAAGAAGTATTTCAGAGTCCACGACTTTTCAAAAAATATGAAGGCCCGAGTGGCCACCTTCAACTTGAATGGAAATGATTCTATTTGGTGGGAAGACCTGAAGAATGTGAAAGGGGTTCGCGAAGAGGACCTGTCTTGGGAACGGTTTGAGAAATAATTCCAAAAGAAGTATCTGTCAGAAAAATATTTCGACAAAAAGACTAAAGAGTTTTATGAACTCAAACTGGGACAACTCAGTATAGAAGAATATGTCAACAAATTCCTCGATTTGTTGAGGTATGTACCTTATATAAAAGTGGAAAAGGAAAAGGTGCAACGCTTCATCAGTGGACTTCCTAAGGACTATCGGAATAGAATTGAATTTGATGAGACAAAGACTCTAGAAGGTACTATTCGAAAAGCAACCTATTGTCATGAACAATTTGGGCGTCGAGCAGAACCTCGCGAAAGATGGAAACAGAAGAATAGTTCAAGATTTTAGAAAAATGGGATTAAATCCCCATGATTTAAGAACTATAAGAAGAAACCAAGAATGAGATTCCTAGCTCGAAGTATGCACCAGCAGAATTTTCCGTCCTTGAGTGGAAATAAAACTTCTGGACCCATATCAGTGAAGAATGATAACCCAAAAAGAGAACCTTTGAAATGCTAGGGTTGCAGGGAAGAACATCTATTGAGAGACTGTCCACACCAAAAATAGAATAGTCGGAGGATTTATAACATCCAAGAAACTACCACCATCAATGATGTGGCCAGGAGTGTGCCGCAAATTTATGCAGCCTTGGATAATAACCAAGCTAACCACCAAGCTTCAGTGGTGGAAATAGAAGGTATGATTTCCAACCATCTAGTGTCTGTTTTGATTGACCCTGGTTCAAATTTGAGTTATATAGCCCCTAAAGATGTTGATAAGTGTAAACTACAGCCACAGAAACATACCAAGCCATGGTTGGTATAGTTAGCCACTGGCACCAAAAGAAGGGTAGTAGAGGTTATACTAGCCTACCAATTGATGTTGGGGAAATTCCCCACCCAAACAACCTTTAACTTATTACCCTTGGGATCGTATGATCTGCTGATTGGTATGGACTGGCTAGCCACCCATAAAGCCAGATTGGACTGTTACCATAAAAACTTAGAATGTTTAAGTGAAGAAGGGAAAAAGATAACCCTTCAAGGGATTCGAAAAACTGTCTTGGTGAGACAAATATCAACTCTGCAAATGAGAAAGTATTTCCGAAAGGGATGTCCCCTATATGCAATATAGGTGTTGAAAAAAATTGAAGGTGGCAAACCAAGCCCTGACGATCACCCTATCCTGAGAGAATACATAGATGTGTTTCCGGAAGAGGTATCGGATTTACCTCCGAGAAGGGACATTGACTTCTCGATAGAACTTTCACCAGGAGTGGTGTCGGTGTCTAGGACACCTTACCGGATGAGCACACCCGAGTTAGTTGAAATCAAGTTGCAATTAAAAGAAATGATGGATAAAGGCTATATTTGGCCCAACATGTCTCCATGGGGAGCACCAGTCCTGTTCGTGAAAAATAAGGATGGTACCCTTAGACTGTGTATAAATTATAGGCAACTCAATAAGGTAACCATAAAAAACAAGTACCCCTTGCCCAGGATCGATGACCTGTTTGATCAATTGGAGGGTGCGTCTATTTTCTCAAAGATTGACTTGAGGTTGGGATACCATCAAGTCCAAATCAAGGGTGAATACATCCATAAAACTGGCTTCTGAATGAGGTATGGTCACTACGATTTTGTGGTAGTGCCATTTGGGTTAACCAATGCCCCTGCCACTTTTATGTGCTTGATGAACAATGTAATCAACAAGTTCCTAGACAAATTTGTTCTTGTTTTTATTGACGATATATTAATTTACTCCAAGAACAGAAAAGAGCATGAAGAGAATATTAGAATTGTACTGCAAGTGCTAAGAGAACATCATCTCTATGCCAAATTCAACAAATGTGAATTCTTCCAGAAGCAAATACATTACTTAGGCCATGCTCTCTCTGAAGAAGGAGTAGCAGTATACCTTGACAAAATCAGGTCTATCATGGAATGGCCTACCCCAAAGGATGTTTCAGACATCAGATCCTTTATGGGATTAGTAGGATACTATAGGATATTTATAAAAGGATTCTCCAAGATTGGTTATCCAATCACTGCCCTCCAGAATAAGGGGATAGAATTCTCGTGGACACAGAAATGTGAATAAATATTTCAAACCCTAAAACATCTACTGACCCATGCACCCGTGCTGAAGATCATCGATCCAGAAGCTGACTTCCTTGTATGCATAGATGCCTGTAAGGAAGGGCTCAGAGGAGTCCTTATGCAAGGAGGAAGTGTGATCTGCTATGAATCCCAAAAATTGAATGAGCACAAAGTCAACTACGTGACCCATGATCTAGAATTGTCTGCCATAGTGCATGCCTTGAAAATGTGGAGGCATTACCTCATGGGAAGAAAATTTGTACTTATGACAGATCACTGTGGATTGCGATATCTGTTTGATCAACCAAAGCTCAATGCTAGACAAGCTAGGTGGATGGCCCTCCTTAGTGAGTTTGATTTCGATATCAAACACATTAAAGGAAAAGAAAATAGGGTGGCCGATGCCCTTAGCAGAAGTATGAAAATAATTCACCTGGCAGCGGTGAGCACTTGCGAGATAGATGTCAAAGAAAGAGTTAGAAATGCACAAGAAATATATCCCTTCGTCTAGACCATGACCATGTACCTACAACAAGAACCTGCCAGAGTAAAATATGAAGGCTACCAGATGACCAAAGGAGGTCTACTCACTTACAAAAGTAGATTTTATATTCTAGATTGTGACGACTTGAAGAGGTTCATACTGGATGAACTACATCAAAGACCCTATTATGGTCATCCAAGATACCAAAAGATGATCACGACCATCAGGAAACAATTCTATTGGCCTGGAATGAAGAAAGACATAGTCAAGTACTTGGCCAAATGCATAGAGTGCCAACAGGTTAAAGTAGAACACCGACGCCCAGTAGGGTTATTGCAACCTTTACCAATCCCAGAATGGAAATGGGAAACCATCTCCATGGATTTCATCACTGGATTACTGTTGGACACACCTACCACACTTAGAGGGGGGGTGAATGAGTGTGGGGTTCTTTTTCCCAAAACTTCCCTCTTGAACAAAAACTCATCAATTAGCATTCAACATTTATTCATTACCCATTTTTGTCATTTATAACCATTTATATGTGAGCACATATCAGCAACATATATCAGCAATATATCATCAACAAGTCATCACCACAATGAACATAAAGAACAC
>ML851429.1:20810-34543 GCA_009831015.1 Picea engelmannii
GTTGGATAAAGTTACCTTTGTGGATTTCTTCTCTTTCAACCTCTAGGAAATTTACTAAGTGATAACACAAGGTATATCATGTTTGAAGTTTTGAATGGCATAAATATGTTGAGGAATTATGTGGGGTCTTAATTTTGGGATTAGCCGTTACATACACATGTTATTGCATATAATATGAATACAAAATAAAGTTCACTTGACAATATTCATGTGAAAATGCATGATTCTATAAGTGGTTGATATCGTTGATGCATAACAAAGGTATGATTTTTTGGGGTTTTTCAAGCTTTATATATTAAAACATATATGAGAAAGGATTAATCGATAATGGATTTAATATGCGCATTGCTATGGAATAAATTTTTTTCATAGTGCAAGACACAAGTTTAAATGTTGATACCATATGGTTTGTCATAACGTTTGATATGCAATAGATATAAGTTGGAACTCATTGAATTTGGAATATGAATACGACATAGTTTGAAAATTTGATGGTTGGAATATCAATGTAATGGAGGTTGAGTTGGCCATGCATTCAATTTCATATTGTTTGACATCTATGACATTTGATGATTCAACATACACATCAAGAAATATTATGAATAGTTAACAAACACCTAGGAATACACCATGGAAGTGGCAGTGCATGTCTCGTCTTCTAGCGGACAACTAACAATAAGTCATTCATTGTTCTTCATTTGTTCTTGTAATTTATTTGTAATTGAAACATGGTGGATTGGGCATCGAAGTGTCACTCATAACCTATATAAATACATGGAATATTTAGGAGAAAAGGGTTACCCCTTATGAGACCCATAGATTTATCTTTGTTATCGTATTCAAGTCCTTTGACTCATTTCACTTTTGTTTGAGGTTACTGTTTATAGACTTTAAAGACCAACTTCTAAAGGTCACGGACCAATGAATCATAGTTTTTATACATTGGGTTTCTCTATTATCAATTCTTGGATTTCATCTTCATGTGATTGGTATTGTTTATTGATCTCTAAGTTGATTATGGTTTCTTTTTTTTTTGCTTTTGATTTTCATAAACAATCTAGATTTTCGTATCATTTTTCCATGAAAAATGTTTTTTTAGTCAAATTTGTTGTCCCCTATACTCACCAAAGTAACATGGATCATTGGTATCAGAGCAAATTTTTTGATAATGACTTCTTTACCACATTGTAAAACTCTAGCCTTTCTAAACACTAACCTACATAATTAGAAACCCTATGCTTGTTCAAATACACTTGAAGATTCAGTTGTTTAACTTACACTCATCTTTTACTTATGATTATCTATTTGCTCGAAAGCCTATAACTAATATTCCAAATGAAAGAGTGAACCTGAGAACTTCTATTGAGATCAATGAAATCATAGAAAGATCATTTCTTAACTGAGAGAAGATATGTATGAGAATTTTAATGAAATCTCTACTCAACTTACTAGTACTACAGGTTCTACTTCGATTAGTGACCTAACAAGAACCACATTTAACATGGTTAGTCCTTTAAATGTTGAAATGAATCTACCTATTCCTAATCTAGAAGGAAATATTGATGCAAAAGCCACAAACAATTGGATACAACAACTAGAATCCTACTTTTATTTCTATAAGCTTTCTAAGACTGAGATGATCACCCTAGAATCCTTGAAAATGTTGACTTTTGTACACTACTAGTGGGGAAATATTTTGATTAATCAAGATGAGTTACCTAAACCCTTTGAGACATAGAGGAAAATTTTCAAACACATTAGGAAATAATTTTATCCACCCAAACAATAGTATAAGAAATGACAGTAGTTAATATAATGGAAAGATCATACTGTACAATTATACCAACAAATTCCACCAACTAATGGCTCAAATTGGAATTAGGGAGGAAGAAAAATTACTTTTTTTTGAAGAGTAACATTGGTTTAGCTCCTTATATCAAACAAGTGATCAAATTTATTACTATTGACACTCTTATAGAAGCATTCCAATATTATATCAAGCTCGAGCCAAAATTCAAAGGGAAATGACCCTTGACCAAATTTATTGATGATCCAGATTTATGAGTTGAACGGAATGAAACACAGATCTATAAAATTAACAAATATATACATAGAACAATAATAGTTATACAATGAAATTTAACTTCTATTCAATAAAGAAATCTGCTGAAACTGTAAAATGCAGAATGAAATAATCTTGCTTAAATGGTGGTAGATAATCTCTAAGAAGAGAGGTGGAGGCTACGCACATTTGCCTGAGCACATTATAATGAGGCCTCCAGGAATTTTTAGCATCAATAAGTAATAAAAAACCCTATACATCCAAAAACCTAACCCTAGGATATGAAGCGCCAAAAGTCATGTGGGCTCTGATGGGGTAAGTTGGTACACAAACTTCCCGTGGTCATAACTTTTGCATACGATCTCCGTTTTAGGCGCATGATATCCCATTGGAAAGGTATATCTAAGGAATACACATTTTTTCATCACACTCTAACTAATTTTAAAATGTGACTGTGGTGGGCCCAAAAAATTCTATTTAGGGACTCAAAACGACCCTAGAAGTTTAGGACCCAAAAACCTAGAAAAAACCGGCAAGATGAAAATTGTATGTGAGCCAATTGGAAGAGGTGGGTGGCCACTGATATTCACCTGGATCAATCCTACCCAATTAGGAATTAATGGTATCTATTTCATTGATTTCCCCCATCATATGAGGAAATTTCCACTGAATTTGGCCACAAGTGAGTCACTTGCCTTGGTGCAGGAGTTGCTGATTCGCTTTGACAACACGATAAAGTTGAAGCTTCTATTAGAAAGTACCCTTGACCTATGTGTCCACGATATGATCAGTGGATGCATGTTCCATGTAGTCAAGGTTGAGATTTGTTAGTGTTAACTGTTCTTCTATCTTTTAGGTGTCCAATAATGGTGGGAAGTATGGCTGAAGGAGGTCCACATTAAACACTTTGTGCAAGCCAAGGAAGAGGGGAATGTTGAGCTCAAAATCATTTTCACCCATAGCCTTGGTGATGGTGTAAGGACAATATTGGAGTGGATGAATCTTTTGATGGTTTTATAACCCTAAATTGCACCATACATGCATACTTGGCATCAGGCCATCTCACTTACTATTTTTGCCAAGCCATCACTGAGCAACTCTTATTAAAAACCATATTTTTGAAGATGTACGTGCCCTACACCATTACTACCTGCATACACACGCTTTCTGCACCACTAAAACTCACATAAGTACACTAGCTTCCATATTACATCCTGCCTATACTCAAAAAAGTTGTAAAAATTAAAAAGTTGCAAGGAATTTGTTGAGATTACGAGCTATTGGGTAGTTTTCCAACTGTCCCACCACCTATAGCCCATCACCCAACCAAATAACCATACTTTTTGTCATATAAAAGGAGGTGTTGGGGTCACATTCAAAATATAAGCATAAGAACAGTGAAACTTTGACCATTTCACTTTCCCCCCTTGCCCCAAGAATTTGCAACCACATTGTAAGTTTTGAGCCAGAATTCCCTATTCTTGCCTTTTCCCTCCATTACAAGCCTAATCCTTTCCCTAGAAAGATATGAAGAGGAGAAAGATACATGGAAGCGCAATTGGAGATTGGTGAAGAGGATCCTGGACTAGGTTCGGGGAGCAGTCACTGATCTCATTGTAAGTAACTTTGTGAGATTAATAAAAATGAATACTTTTTCTGTCTCGAATATGATGTGTTCAATCTTTATGTTTGATTTATATTTGATTATGACATCTAAACCACTAATTCATATATGAGATGCATGTTCGTATTTATTTATTTGTCTATTTATGAATACAGGTCGGCCTTGGGAGGAGACTTGTAGTCAAGGAACAACCAAACACAAAAGGATTGACAACAGACGCAGAGTTTAAGGTAGAGTTACAAGATCTTTTTATCTTGTGTTTTACGCATGAATGTGGGGTGTATTTGGGGTAGTTGTTAAAGAGTAAGAGACTTTAGATGGTTAGATCTGCCTACATGTTGAACCCTAGTGTAGTCCATAGAGGGGTTTTACCTCTATAGCAGAATTGGTGACCATACTAGGGAAACCTCTAGGGTTTTTAGGGGATTATTTTTGGGCACTTTAATTGGTTTGATTACCTTTTTGAGTTTTCTGCAAGTTGCTATGTCTTTAAGGGATTTTGATCTGCCATGCCAGTACTCATTGCCTTGTCAGCCTTGACTGTTAGTTTTATTTTTGAGAAGTTATAGAGGTGTACGCGACCTGCAGTGGGTCTGCACGTGTACATACACACCCTACCTTTGGACAACCCACGTACATATGCAGACTGCTTAAGTGTCAATAGCGTGCCTATGTCAAGAACTAATTTATTGAAGAAGAGGCAGTTAACCTCTTCCCTGATTGAAGTCATACTTCTCATGGGTTTTCTTGATCTAGTCACGGTCTCTGTTGTTATAGTCTTTAGCCTGGGTTTGACGTTAGTTAGCTTATTCATTTCAAGATTTCTTCTGTTTTCATAGTAAGGGTTTGAGACGAGTTTGTGAGTCTTTTCTGACCAGTCTGTTTAGTATTGTCAGTGACTCCATGCGATCTGCAGTAGACCTGAATTCAGTTTCTGGTCTTGCCCTATCTTCAATTTTCCCCTTTCACTTGCTTTAGAAGAAAAGAAAAAGAAGTTATTTCAAGTTTCTTATTTTGAAGCATAAAAAAAAATAAAAAAAATATTTATTTGTTTGGTTAAGTAGTTAGGTTAGTTGTCTTTGCTTATCAGGAGAAAGAGTGCTTTCTTAATTTCTTTACTGAATGATTAGAGCACTAAGTAGATTGTAGTTGAGAAAAATCTTGTTTTAGGTTTTTCTTTTAAAAGATATTAGAAAAAGCAGTTACGAAAAGTTGGTTAAAGAGTGTAAATTTGCAAATCTTTATTTGTCAAAAAGAAGTAGTTTGCTTTCAGTTTCATTTAATGCTCTTCTCTTTCGTCTCTTAAAATACACCACTAGTTTCATTTTCATTTACTTGAATTTAAATCAAACCACTTAAAATTAATGCTTAATTACAATTTTATTAGACTTTATGTTTGTAGGGTCCATCTACTAGTCTAGGCTAGAGCCATGATTTAGGTTGGAGAGGAAACTCTTCGAGGCTATAAAAAAAACATACAAGTCTGTGATAGGGAGTGTAAAAAGTCTATTAAACATGAAAGTTATCCAGGATCCCCCTCTAACACAAGGGATAAACATGAGGTCATGTACAAAAAGGTAACAGAGATAACCCCTCCAAAGCCACACCAAGTGTAGTGGGGAACACATATAGAGGACTTATCTTTGGATTTTGTTGATCGCATTTTCCATAGAGCTTCGTGGGTCTCAAATCCATTTGAGGTCCTCCATCGTCTTCCAAAACACTTAATTTTGATACCCTCGATAGGTTTTAGGCTTGATACCCTGCTCATTGGGGTCCACCCGACTGTCAACTGTACCCAATTGGTGACTATTCGCGCGTTGGCAACCTAGTTGCCTTTATTTTAGTGACTTACACAAGTGACTGTGGGGGTATACCGCGGTACCTAGAATAGACATTGGGCCATGCTTTGTAGAGTATACCTAGAGGTTGCTTCTGTATTAGAGTTGCACTTGCACTAGTAAGTTTCTCTAGTTTTGGCTGGTGTAACTGCTCTTCCAACTAGCTACTGGTTTGATTTCTTTATCTCATAGGAAATCTTTCTAGTGTGTGCTGGTTTTCAACATTATTAAAATCACTAGTGTGTCATTGATCTTCTCACAAAGTGGAAGATCAAGAGCTCCGCCGGTCACGAAGGCTTCAAGGCCTGTCGCCGGTTGAAATGGAGCCACCCTCGCCACCATGAAGGAGAAGACTTGACCAACAAGGGTCATTTGAGGTGACCGGGCCATAGGAATTTGTACCTGAGCCGTCCCCGAGAGAAGAACTTTCGAATCTAGAGGAGCCTACCATTTCAGATCTTGGAGTGGAAGCTCTTGGGCTGTATAACTCTCTGGTCACTGACTTGTCAGTGCCCGTCGTGGTGCAAGTTATCCCTCCAAGGGTAACTCATTGTGAGTGCCAAATAGTCTTGCAAGAAGCAATGGAAGCAAAAAATGCTACTTCATCAGGGAGCCCTCACACTCCCTCTATGACAGCCACTACAGGGGGCATTCTGCCTCCTAACCCACCTTCACCGGCCTAGACCACCATGGTCTCAACCATCTCTACTTTGGGTAGTGGTCTAATTCCATTTATGGCGGTGATCACTGCTCCGTTCACCCAGAGTGCGACAGGTCCTCCGTTCTCATACAGGATGTCTGGCTTTGATATGAACTCTGTCCTATCCTACTCCACCATACAGACCTTAGGTCTGGGGATATGGAGCTCTAACACTCCTTTGCAAGGGTCCATGGGGGGCACCTCAGCCCCCTATAATACTTTCCCTTACTGTGGGGGTCATATAACTCCGTTGTCCCCCTCGCTAGGCGGTACTCCCCAACATCCTGCCTGGCCGAATATGAACTACAACTTGTTCAGAGCAGGTAGTCAAGGACTTTCTTCCAACACCACGCCGGTGTGTTATTTGTTGTTCTCTTTGTTTGATGCATTTGGTAACAACACATTTTTTGTCAGCTTCCGTCTCGGCCGGTGATATGAACCTGGGAGTGATAAGTTTCCAATAATTGAATGTTTTTGTCACTCCTTCAAAAGGGCCAGTTATAGATCGTTTTACTTGAGCGATTTGAAAATAAAAGTAAAGTTGAATTCTATGTGCTTGAATTCGAAGTGAATGAAACCTCTTTAACTTTCCTTATGTGCGATATTTCATGCTTTCATTTAACATCATATGTGCAGAAATTCATGGAAAAACAACATAAGAACATAATACACATAATGGATAAGACACTTCACTTGATAACAAAGTTCACCCTTGCAATGGGCTACCCCTCCAGGTCATTCTACAAATCTTGACCGCTTTATTCTTCTCGATGTAATGATGTCTCTCCTTTACAAGTTGTAAGGCCAAAGTCCCTTTTTAGTGACGACAACAAGAGATTGGAATGTGATTAGGAATGTATCAGCTTCACAAGTTCTACTCATGAGGCATCCATGATGCTGACATTGACATCATTCCCACATACTCAATACATAAAAAAGATGAAGAATAAAATATGACCCCCATCAACATGGAGCCATCAAAATCCTTATATCTACTGCTCAGATCCAAGCACAAATATGAAGCCCATACAAAATATCTCAAAACCACAAGAATCAAAACTACTTCATTGACCACTTATCATGCAAGTGCCATAGTTTCTTTGTCACATATAACCCATTGATTTGATGTGAAAGAAGATAAGAAACAAATAGATAGAAAGAATAAGTTGATCTTGCTGCCTTGTTGCAACTTCTCTCTGCTCCTTCAGACCTATAACACGCATGCTATGATGCAACATTTAATGAAAAAAAAACATAATAAAAAGCATGCTTACATTGAATTCTCTAGCACTTAGCTTGTTGATCTGAAGCTTTTCTGCAAAAAAAGACCTCGTCATTGAATTTGTGTCATTGAATTACCTAAAAATGACTGTTAAATCATATCCATCCGAGTCAGACACTTTCAGGCCCAAGAGACACCTCTGCCTCAGTTACCATGCCACTGTCTTTGCAATAAATGACTCAGTTTGGAGTTAATATGTCAACGTTTTTATTAGATCATAAACCTAACACCACCACTGTGTTTGTGGCGTTATTTTACCTAAAAATGATTATCTCCACGCCTCGATCCGAGTCGATCACTTTCTAGAGCCAAGAGACAAACTTGCCTCGGTTTGCATGAAAAAATCCGTACAGTCCATATGGATCCATACTAGGCTATATGGTCTATACGGGTGCGCTCCACTCTCATGCTTAGAGTCTTCTACTGCATGTCCCAACTCTGAATTGGAATGTCCTTCTTATACAAATTCTGAGGCAATTGAGCATTGATGAGGCCGTTAGCCTAATCGGTTGGCAGAGCTAAGTTTATTACTTGGTTGGCAGAGGTCCCGAGGTTGAATCCCATGAGCCTCCCCATTTTGGTGAACCGTTAAAACCATTTTGGCGCACCTCTGCTAAGTTTGGCGGGGAATCTGGCGAACCATTTGGCGATGGCTAAATTTAGCGGTTGCTGGAATATAACAGAATGACCACTAAAATGGGGGCGAATTTGGCGGAGATGCTAACTATCTCTGGTGCATAGTTAACTACCACTAAATATGGTAATCGGTTGAATGAGCCACCAAATATGGCGGAACCACCCCAGATTTGGCGGCTGTTTAATTTGTAGTTTTTAAAATATTTTGGTCATGGAGGGTCATCGTGCATTTTGGGGGTGACACATAGCGCTTCCCTATTGGACCACATGGAAGCCACTAATTTTCCCACCTGTACATGATGATTTCATGCTGGACATGTTGCACCTTCTAGGTGGTGCCACATGGCATCACCTGGGGGTGCCACGTGGCACTTTTTCACTAGTCCATGTAGCACCCTGAAAACCCCAAATATGAGTGACACGTGGCAACCTCTGGTGATGCCACATGGCATGCTAACGTCATCATGAAATGTGTCACTCTCTATGCTTGCCATGTATTCTATATGGACATTGACGTCATCTGTATGGATGCTGATGTCAGTAGTACATATGATGAATCATCCCTGCTGACTGGGCTGGGTTGACCAGAACTTTGACTGCTTATAACTTTTGATTCGTAACTCTGTTTGACGAGCCGTTTGCACCATTGGAAATATTGAAACATGCTCTTCGTGTTCATGCTTTTTTAATTGAGTTTTGGGAATGTTGAGGTTTTCTCTTTTTTCTGTCTGTTGAAGCCATTCTGAGTGTCCTGGGTTGCTTCTGTGTGTTCTGAGACACTTTTAAAACTTCTGTGATGTTCCCTAGATCCATCCGGATCATTCCTCTCAACTGAAAAGAATTTTGGTCTCCAAAATTAATTACATTAAGTTTCATTTCCATTGGACTTACAATAAGAAACTCATACACAAACTACCTCACAAGGCCTAACAATATCAACATGTGCCAAAAAAGAAGTGATATCAACAATTATCACTTTTACACAATACCCTTCCATGGAGTCTGAATCACAACATGTGATTTACAAAATATGGCCACTCTTGACTAACTCAAAAGGATTTTCCCCATTTGTTCAACCATTTTTCTGAACATGTTCTCTTTACCGAGCTGTCCTTTCTCTGGTAGTTGGTCTTCTCCTGGTGGCGTATTTTCCGCAACACTATGTGACTGACTGTTTCCCTCGGAGGTGACTTCCTAGTCTTCTTATCCCTCTTTAGATGTAGATCTGGATGTAAGGCCCAACAAGTGGCCTCATGATGCCCATCTCTACTACAATGGATGCAATAGCCTTTCTCCTTCAGAGGTGCATCCCCCCTTCTCTTTTCCGTGTGTGGAAAACAATCTTCCATCCTCATCCTTATCCTAGTTTCCATAACCTTCCTGCACAAGGATTTTCTCTTCCAACACTAGGACACTGTGTGGTTATTCAATCCACAAAATGTGCATGGTATTTGATGCCAAAACATTTGTTTTATATGATTAACATGCTTATAATCAAATGACATTTTAGAGTTTCAAGATGTCTTATACCTCAGTGAGTTTCCTCTAGAGTCATACTGGCAAGAAGAGTTGGTCTCAACTCTGTCATTGTGATGCTCATCTCTCCATGAAAATGTCTTGAATCCTCGATCATGAGAGGTTGTGATCTAAACCTGCACTGAATCAATTTCATCTCTTGATGAACGGTTGACCTCTGGAGTCTCGGTGACTGTCTTGGAGTGTTCTTCTTGAATGGTTTTGTAGCTTTCTCCAACATTCTTTAGGACATATCCTATCCCGGAACATCGAGGCAAACCACTGCCTTAATGGGATCCACAATACCTTGGCCATTGGTTCCAAGGCCTCCTCCTTCGTATCCCATTTTTCTCATCAAATTTAAGCCGATGTAAGAAGCATGGTGTTCAAGGATTTCAAAAGATTAATCAACATTAATCAAGAAAGGAACTACACATGGTTTATATACCTCCACCTCAAACTGGGACCCTTGGTTTGCTTCTTGAGATGTGTCCAGTTGTTCCTAGTGAGAAGGATCAGTGGAAGATGCTTCTAGGAATCCTCCTTGGTTTATGGATGCATGTAGGTCATCTTCATTTGCTTGAAAAAGTGTGCATGCATTTGCACTGTCATGCTCGCACCCATAACTGGTGAAGTTGCCATGGTCACAAGATGGTCTTATCACCGTCTCATTTATAGAGCTTTCCTCTGTCTATATATTCATGGCTTGAAAATTCTCTTGCAACCTTTGGTTCTCTTCTTCTCCAACATACAACAATGTCTTTGATCTAAAAATGAAGAAGACTTGAAATCTTGAAAATATTTGCAAATAAAGTTTATGTGTTAAAAGAAAATGGATCAACTTTGCAACACATATTAAAAGGATTTACTCATTTAAGACACAAATAAACAACAACATAATCAATGAACATAATCACATAAACACAACAACTGATAAAGGAGTTCACCCCTCTATTGGGCTACATCTCCTGGTCCAGCTTCCAATGGATCATTATTATTAATTGCTCAAAGTGCTAAAAAACATGCTTTACAATGCTCAAATTGACCAACAGATTGCTCCAATGGCTTCAGAGCGTCCAAAAACCCCTAGATGGGCTTTTTCGACACCTTGTTTGGCCAAAAAACAAAAAAGTTAGGCTTCTTGGAAGTCCCTCCTTCAAGCTTGCTGTCTCTGCATCTACAAATTGCACCCTTCTTCATTCAACCTGGCACACACGCAATTTAAAGCATAAAAACCTGGCACCAAACACAACCATGCTAATGGTGTGAACTGTAGAATGGTTATGGGCATGCCAGCCCCTAACCGCCTAGCACTCGGGCACATGAGAGTCACGATATGACCTCGGGCTAGCAAAAGAACCCAACCATTTGCAAACCCCCCATGCTAAGGTTGAAGTCACATGGTGTAACACATATAACCACAAGCTATATATATTTAAAAAACCCCGCGCACGCCATTCACCGGAGGTTATGGTCAAATGCAATATAAATGTGACTGGAGGCTGGGGCTAAGCCCCAGCCCTGACCCTCGCGCCACCACAAAGTAGTTTAAATTTAAATACATTGTATAACGTATAGCTTACAAGTAACACCGTGTGGGCTAGTGGTATCCCACACTCTACCAAAGCGCGGAGCTAAAGGGGAGGTCTGGGGTTCGACCCCCATGGACCCCATACAATTTTAACAACAACCAATAGCCAATACCGGGGTGCCACGTGGCAGCCCATGACTGAGCCACATGGCACCTTACCATTGACCAAAATGGTGCCATGTGTCGCATTTCGATTCGATCACATTTTCCAATCAGAATCTTCCACATCACCTCTACCATGTCAGTGTACGGACTCTGCCACATTAGCCTGTACGGACTGTACGGACTGTATAGTCAGTGCCCTTTTTTTGCCTGTTTAACAATTCGAATAGATCGCGATATCTCTCACTCCCAACGTCCGTTTGAGACGAAACGAGTTGCGTTGGGTTTGCAACGACGAGGCCTATGCTTTCGTTTGATTTGAAGTGATTCCGAGAACTTTGAATTTTTGAGCAAAATTTGATCCCCTGATCACACCTCCCCATTGGGAAGCTTTTGGACCTCCAAAAGACTATTTTAAGTCTATGTGAAGATGAGGGTATAGTTCCCTCACCTTTCCAACCTCAATCCACTTGGGTTTTCTTGGATTTTTCCCTTTAAGACCAACTCGAAGATACTCCAGATTTCCTCGTTTTGAAGTTTGCATTCTCCTGTCAAGGATGGTGTCTTCATGTAGTTCTGTAAGATATTCTGGGGAAAAATCATCTATAGAAGGAATCTGAACATGCTCTCCATGATCATCAATCAACGGGGGCTCATACAATTTCAAATTCTCAACATTAACAATTTCACTTTCTCCTTGTGGAATACATAGCTTGCCAAGATGATACAAAATATTATCATACACATGGTAATCCGATTCTTCAACATGGTTAGAGTGGCACAAAGTTTCATATACTTCTTTGAAATCAGTATCTAAAGCATATTGCTCAACATAACTTTCATGCATGATAGGACTATGCTTAAGAATAACTGAAGCACTAATAATAGGCCTTGAAAGCATATCAATGACTTTGTTAAAAATGCCCTTCTTATACCTGATAACCAAATGAAACTATTGAAGAAAACCCATCCATCTGAAATGCCTAGCTTGCTGTAGCTTTGTCTGTGATTGTAAGTATTGCAGTGGTTGATAATCGGTGTGAACAATGGTTTCTTTCCCCAACAAATAATGTTTCCATTTTTTCACACTTTGTACCAATGCATATAATTATTTATCATAAGTAGGATAATTAATCACGGCACCATTAAAAGTCTCAGAATGAAAACAAATGGGCTTACCATACTGTAGAAAAACTTCTCCCATTGCATAATTGCTTGCATCTGTTTAGATTTCAAAAGGTTGTCTTAAATTTGGAAGTGCAAGAACAGGTGCTGAACTGATCTCCTCTTTCAAAGTATCAAAAGCCTTCTGTTGCTTGCCTCCCCATTGGAAAACTTGCTTGACACTTGTCACAGCATGTAATGGAGCTGCAATGGAAGAAAACTTAGCAATAAACTTCCTCCAATATTGGGATGCTCCCAAAAAACTTCTTACCTTTGTCACATTGCTGGGCCAGGACCATTCCAAAATGACTTTGACCTTGGAGGGATCAATTTTTAATTCGCCTCCACCAACAATATGCCCTAAGTAAATAAGTGAAGTTTTTCCAAATTCACATTTGGATAACTTCAAAAACAACTGTTCTTTTCTCAAAACATCCAAAACTTGTTTCACATGTCTAACATGCTCTTCCCGAGATTTGCTAAAGATCAAAATATCATCTAAGTAGACAATAATACAATCATCCAGAAAAGGCCTTAAGACATCATTCATAACTCTCATGAAAGTAGCAGGTGCATTGCAAAGTCCAAAAGGCATTACCATCCATTCAAACAAACCTTGCTTAGTTTTAAAAGCTATCTTCCATGTGTCTCCCTCGACAATTCTGATTTGATGATATCCACTTCTTAAATCTAACTTAGTAAAATATTTAGCATATTTTAATTGATCAAGCAAATCATCAATTCTAGGAAGAGGATAACGATTCTTAACTGTAATTTTGTTCAAAGCCCTGAAATCAACACACATACGCCACGTACCATCTTTCTTTGGCACTAACACAATTGGAGATCCACATGGCGATAAGCTTGGTACAATAACCCCTTTGTCAAGCAACTCTTGATTTTTTTTTTTAATCTCAGCATTTTCCATAACTGACATTCTATACATACCAATGTTTGGAAGAGGACTATCTTTCTGCAATTGAATTTCATGTTGGACTCCTCTTTTCGGAGGTAATCCCTTAGGTTCTTTAAACAATTCATCATATTGAGTAAAAAATTCATATAAATCGGATTTCAACTTTGTATCACATCCTTGAAATGCTTTGTTTTCAATATCATCTTTAGGTGTGATCATTAAGAGAACAAAATTGTTACTAGCATTGACTAATCTCTTCATTTGTCCCGCATTTATAAGTGATAAATTCATCTTCTTTGT
>ML851429.1:35865-51933 GCA_009831015.1 Picea engelmannii
TGAAAGTCTTCTTGTTACCCTCATGAGTGTCATTCCTTCCTCTTGCTTCCAAATGAGTATCCTGAACACAAACTTCATCTAGATTTGAAGGATTAAACATGAGTATAGTATGTCTCAAATAACTATGTAAAGATCCAATGTATTTGAGTAAAGTTTCTTGAGAACACAAATCTACTCCCAAAACCAAAGCTCTTCTCCTAAATTCTTGAGTAAAGCTTTGCACTCTCTGTCCTTTAGCTTGTCTAAAATTTTTCCATTCCATAGTAGCCTTTTGCTTATATGCCAATGGATAAAATTGTTTTTTAATTGCAACGATAAAATCATTCCAAGAAATTAAAATTTTACCATGCTTTTTCATGTCCTCCTGAGTCTTGGATTCCCACCAAATGAGTGCTTCACTATCCAATCTTAAAGAAGCAATATGAATTTTGGTTTCATCATCTTGAATTTTTTGTATTCTACAATATACCTCAATCTGATGTATCCAATTATCTAACTTCTCAGCATTAAATTCTCCATTGTATATTGACAATTCAAATTTTATATCAAGCTTTAATGAAGGAATTTGCGAAGGAGTTTTACCATGTCCCTTTGGAGAATTCAGAAGAGGTATTGAATTGGTAGAAGAAGAAGAAGAAGATGGAGGAGAGGGTGGTGGAGAAGCACCATTCCCTCCATTTCCATTTGGAGTTTTATCACCACTGCTTCCCTTATGCTTTGAAGGGTTGGAGCCTTCACCTTGCAACAATGCATTCCTTTCCATCAATATCTTCATCATCTCTCTCATTTCCATGACAGCCTTTCTGAGATCTTCATCTTCTGCAGGAACACGTTCATGACTTTCTTCATGAGCCATACTTAGTGAATGCTTCCTTGAAACTTGTGGTGATTGTATATGCTTCCTCCTTGAAGGACGAGAACTTGGCTCCACAAGTTGACCTTCTCCTCTTGTGAGTTTCAATCTTGTGAGCATCAGAAAACAAAACACTTGCAAACAATCAAGTCTTCAAAAACTAGTGCTCTGATACCAACTTGATCTAAAAATGAAGAAGACTTGAAATCTTGAAAATATTTGCAACTAAAGTTTATGTGTTAAAAGCAAATGGATCAACTTTGCAATACATATTAAAAGGATTTACTCATTTAATACACAAATAAACAACAACATAATCAATGAACATAAGCACATAAACACAACAACTGATAAAGGAGTTCACCCTTCTCTTGGTCTACATCTCCTGGTCCAACTTCCAATGGATCATTATTATTAATTACTCAAAGTACTCAAAAACGTACTTTACAATGTTCAAATTGACCAACAGACTGCTCCAATGGCTTTAGAGCGTCCAAAAACCCCTAGCTAGGCTTTTTCAGCACCTCGTTTGGCCAAAAAACGAAGAATTTAGGCTTCTTGGAAGTCCCTCCTTCAAGCTTGCTGTCTCTGCATCTACAAATTGCACCCTTCTTCATTCAACCTGGCACACATGCAATTTAAAGCGTGAAAACTCGGCACCGAATGCAACCGCGCTAATGGTGCAAACTGTAGGATGGTTATGGGCACGAGCCAACCCCTAACTGCCTAGCACTCGGGCACATGAGAGTCACGATATGACCTCGGGCTAGAAAAAGAACCCAACCGTTTGCAAACCCCCCGCGCTAAGGTTGAAGTCACATGGTGTAACACATATAACCATGGGCTATATATATTTTAAAAACCCTACACGTGCCATTCACCGGAGGTTATGGTCGAATGCAATATAAATGTGACCGGGGGCGGGGGCTAAGCCCCAGCCCAGACCCCCGCGCCACCACAAAGTAGTTTAAATTTAAATACATTGTATAAAATATAGCTTACAAGTAACACCATGTGGGCTAGTGGTAACCCACACTCTACCAAAGCGCAGAGCCAAAGGTGAGGTCCGGGGTTCGACCCCCATGGACCCCATACAATTTTAACAACAACCAATAGCTAATACCGAGGTGCCATGTGGTAGCCCATGACTGGGCCACGTGGCACCTTACCATTGACCAAAATGATGCCACATGTCGCATTTCGATTCGATCACATATACCAATCAGAATCTTCCACATCACCTCTGCCATGTTAGCGTACAGACTCTGCCACGTTAGCCTGTACGGACTGTATAGTCAACATCCTTTTTTTGCCTATTTGATGATTTGAACAGATCGCGATATCTCTCGCTCCCGACGTCCGTTTGAGACGAAACGAGTTGCATTGGGTTCGCAACGACGAGGCCTATGCTCGCGTTCAATTCGAAGAAATTCTGAGCACTTTGAATTTTTGAGCAAAATTTGATCCCCTGATCAATCTTCAATCCAACATTCTCCACTTGAGGCATTTGGTTGAGCTCTTTAAGCTCATCGAACCATGATTGATTTGGTGACCTTGTCATCCTTAACTTCAGCACCTACAACTGGTATCAAACCTGATCTGATACCACATGATCTGAACCTGGGAGAGATAAGTTTCCAATAATTGAATGTTTCTATCACTCCTTCAAAAGGGTCAGTTATAGATCGTTTTACATGAGCGATTTGCAATTAAAGGTAAATTTTAA
The DNA here is from genome assembly GCA_009831015.1 of Picea engelmannii. Classification (NCBI taxonomy): domain Eukaryota; kingdom Viridiplantae; phylum Streptophyta; class Pinopsida; order Pinales; family Pinaceae; genus Picea; species Picea engelmannii. Next base: position 38,445 of record ML851429.1, read on the forward strand.
GTCTATGTGCTTGAATTCAAAGTGAATGAAACCTCTTTAACTTTCCTTATGTGCGATATGTCATGCTTTCATTTGACATCCTATGTGTGGAAATTCATGGAAAACAACATAATAACATAATACACATAATGGATAAGACACTTCACTTGATAACAGAGTTCACCCTTGCAATGGGCTACCCTATATCCATACGGATCAGCCAGGGGCAACCCTGGTTTTGGATGAAAAAATCCTATGCAGGGTACTATTCTTGCATAGGGGGAAAACACCTCTCAAGGACCCTGGAATCCCTGGCAGGGATCAATCCCCTCATCAGGGATGCCGACCAGGGGAAACCCCTTCCATGGCCAATGGAACCCCGGGCAAGGATCAATACCTATGCCCGTCAGATTGGCATGGGGCAACGCTTTCCAGAACCTTTGGAACAAAACGTCGAGAGAAATCCCTTCTCAACTCTCAATGTCCAATTACGGGAGTCATCCGATGACGTATCACCAAGCTCAATATTCGTATGCTAGCCACAACCATGGTTTTTACCAGAACACTGGTCAACAACCTAATTTTTCCTGGTAGCCTAGTGCCAGCCAAATTCCAGTCTCCTTTCCTCTTGTACATACTCAACAGCCCAAGCTACCTTTTCTGGAAACTTTGCATTTGCTAGACATGTCAAGATTGTTAAATGACCCAATCTGTCATGATCTTCATTGGCCTCCTATGCCAACCAAGTTTCCCTCAGACATTCCAAAGTTAGAAGGTAATCCTAACAAAGACCCAGGTGATCATGTGACCACTTTTCACCTATGGTGGTCGTCCAACTCATTGAGATACAAATCTCTCTAGTTGCGTATGTTTCAACGCACTCTTATTGGGAGCATCATGAAATGGTACATCAATATTGACCACTCAAGATACTCTACTTTTGGTGAATTGGAAATGATTTTTCTAAACCATTTTAAATTACTTGTGAGATACAATGCTCACACCGAGTTGCTAGCCAACTTTGAGAAAACAAAGGCTGGCCATATCTTAGGTCACATCTGAGAATGGCGACGTCAGAAGAGTTTGATAAAAGTATCAGTTTCACTAGCATTCATGCTGGAGTGGTTCCTTAAGTCTTTGGTACCCAAGTTATCGAAAGACGTTGCAATGTCAGGAGTGTTTTACAAGGAATAAGCGATAATGAGAGATCAACAACTAGAACTGATATACTCTCAGTTTGGTTTACTTTACGATTTTTTTTTAGATGCGCCACGGTCCATTCTTGACAAGACCAGACATAAGTCTGGACCACATGCCAATGGTATTGTTGGTTCATCACAATCGAAGCCCGTTGATCAACTATTGAATCAATTGCAATAGTTGTCGATACAACAGACAACAACCAACCAAACCATTGGTTCAACTGCTCCCCCTACTCAAACGTTAGATGTACACAGTGTGCAATTGACAAACCCAAATACCAACCAACAGGCTAATGGAAAGAAGAAACAAGGACAGAAGGGTAAGGGGGATAAGAAACCCACCAATAATGATGGCAGGGGAAACACAGAGAAACGAAAGTCAAAGTATCCATGTAACCTTTGCATAGAATACCATCCGACTCACCTGTTCCCTCGGCTTGTGGAGGCCCAAAAGTTACTGGCGCAACAACAACTTGTTGTGTTAACGAATCCATTTCCACATGGGAAAAATTTAAATCAGGCCTCTGTGAACTCGGATGGGGGCAGTTAGGGACCCGCTTCGTTGTCTAGTAATCCCTCGACCTCGAATGTTTATATGTTGAAAGGTGATGGCCACATAGCGACTAGGACACACGATTACAAAATGCCAAACACTTCTAAGAAGGGTAAAGAAGCTGAAAACCCATTTGTTCCTCTCCAGATCGAGAAGACGTTGGGTGAAATAATGAAACACATCCCTAAAGGAGCGTTCAAGAAAGCTTCCCACAATCCAAACGCGAGGGCCACCCAGAACTACTCTGTGGTGGATGATTTTTCACAAACCCCTTGCATAATGTATTCTTTGGAGGTCCTCCAGAGCTACCCTTCGCAGAGAAAGGTTTTATTAGCTGCCGTAGGATCTGCCGAGACTTGTAATCCGGGAACAATCATGCTTGGTACAACTGAATTGAAAACTCATCTCCGATACCACATCGCATTTCAGATAGTAGTAGCTTACACCATGAAATATTTTACCCAGAACATTTTCCGCATGGTGGCTGATGAGGGCACCTCAACATGTGTGATGTCGTTGGCATGTTGGAAGGCCATTGGCCAACCCGTTTTGTCTCCGTCACCTACTCTTCTTACTTCTTTTGATGGTCATTCATTCATACCACATGGAATCATTCCTTCTTTCATCGTGCAACTAGGAGGAAAGACCGTGTGCGTCAAAGTTGAAGTGGTTGATGCACCTCTCGACTACAATCTCTTCTTAGGAAGGAGTTGGAACTATGCTATGCATGCAATGGCTGCCATAGTTTTTCGGGTCTTGTTGTTTCCACACAAGGGCCGGATTGTGTCCATTGATCAGTTGTATTTCTCCCGTCCTGACCCTTCATTAGGGGAATCCATCATCTTGATGATTGATAATCCATAGCCTGACGTCGTCAATATAGAGGTTGGTTTGTGCCCGCCTTTGATGGGTACTTTCAATTACCCGCTTTCGTCTGACGATGTCAAGTTCATATCGGCTGTCCCCGACCAGCCTAAGGCTGAAATATTTTAAGTGTCATGGTTCGGTATGACTTACTTTAATGATTTTTGGACTCTTCCTTCCCCATTGACCATGATGGAAGGGACAGGGAATCATGGCATGGCCATGCCTTTGTCCACGACAGAGGTTGCATACTCTATAGTCCAACGAGCTTCTGCCGACCCTGATCTGACTCTCGCACAGGAGTTAGATGCATTTTTCGAGCCTACCTGGGCTCAAGGTTCTCTAGCCACTACCGATTCCTTAGACTTGGTCTTGCCCTCTGATGAGGCGACTATAGAGGCATTGACTAGTCCAGACAAACCCTGGGACAATCTCCATCACAGATCTTATTTTTCACCCGAGTTAGGAAGAATTGAGGTGGGTGAATTCATGTTGACTATGACTGGAGATAGGTCTTGTCCTATCAATCCTTTGGCTACATACGTAGTTTATGACGAAGGTAATATGGAAACCATCACTAAAACGATACCTATCGATATCTCCAGAACCCCTAGCGTTGTGTAGAATCTCTTCGTCGGAGTGGATTTCTCCCCTGAGGAGATTCGAATCTACACTGATTTATTTAAAGAATTCTGTGACATTTTTGCCTGGTCTTACGAGGAAATGTCAGACATAGATCCAAGAATCATCGATTATGAAATAATGACTTACCCTGACACCAAGCCGGTCTGACAAAAGCTTCGTCTGGTTAATCCTCAAAGAGAAATAGCTATTAAGGATGAAGTAGAGAAACTACTCAAAGATGGTTTCATCTACCCCATTCAGTTGACACAATGGGTGTCAAATCCCGTTCCAATCAACAAAAAGCAAGGAATGATTCATGTATGTACGAACTTCCATGATTTGAATAAAGCCTATCCAAAAGAAAATTTCCCCACCCCATTCATTGACCATATCGTCGATGAATGTGCAGTCTATGAGGTCTTTTCTTTCATGGATGTTTTTTCAGGATATAATCAGATGCATATTAAGCTCGAAGACCAATATAAAAAAAACTTTTATCTGTCCATGGGGTACTTTTTCTTACCAAAAGATGCCTTTTGGCCTGAAGAATGCTGGAGCCACTTTTCAGCAAGCCATGTATTTTTCTTTTCACGATCTTAAACACATAGTCGAGGCCTATCTCGATGATTTAGCATCACGATATCGTAAGAAATCTTATCATCTCACGCACCTTCAACTTATCTTTGAGCAATGTTGCTACTATCGGATTCGCTTGAATCCTAACAAATGAAGTTTTTGCATGACATCGGGTCGTCTTTTAGGTTTTATAGTTTTGACAATTGGGATCATGGTCGATCCTCTAAAGGTTGAGGCGATAGTTCAATTTCCCCACCTGTTCATAGTCTATCAGCTTCAGAGTTTACAGGGGAAAACCAATTTTCTTTGGCGTTTTATCGCAAACTATGCCGAGATCACTAAAGGGTTTATGCATTTACTGAAGAAGGGTGTCCCTTTCTATTGGGAAGAATCCACTCAATGCTCATTCGAAGATTTGAAACATGCCCTCACGTCTGGCCCTCTACTTCGGGGACCCAATTATAATAAATATTTCTTATTGTATTTGGCCATGACAGAGTCAACCATTGGTATGGTATTGGTTCAAGAGGACGATATGCTTGAAGAATATGTGTTTTATTACCTGAGCCGAGGCCTGGTTGGACCATAACTCAACTACTCCCACGTTGAAAAGCTTGTGATGGCAGAAATACATGCTATCCAATGGTTCTATCATTATATCCTGTTTCGCAAGACCACCGTCATTGCTGTTGTGAATCCGTTCCAATACATGTTGACACGACGTGTAATTGGTAGAAATATAAGTAGATGGATTTTTATCCTCTAGGAATTTGACTTGGATTTCATTTTTGGGAAATCTAATAAGTCATTGGTCTTTGTAGAACTTATCTCGGAACTTCTGGTCGATTCAGGTGATGTTACGACCAAAGAATCACCGATTAAAGAAGATCTTTTTCTGATTTCATCTTCGGACCTCTGGTATGGAGATATACTAGTCTATCTCCAGAATTTGAAGTGCCCACCTCTACTTCTTGTGATGAGCATCGACGTATACGCCATCAGGAAAAAAATATCTCATACTCGAGGACACTTTGTATCGTTGAGGTGTAGATTGCATCCTTCGCCGATGTCTCACTCATGAAGAAGCATAACTCGTTCTTAACTACTGCCACACTAGATCGTGTGGTGGTCATTTTTTCTGGGTTGAAAATAACCCAAAATATTCTACGAGCTGGTTAATTTTGGCTGACGTTAATCAAGGATTGCATTGAATCAGTCAAGAATTGCCACCCATGTCAAATCTTCTCTTAGAAGATGAGGGCACACCCAGCTCCTATGTTTCCCAACATTACAGTTGGCCCCTTCACCAAGTGGGGAATTGATTATACTACATGTCACCCCCCTTTAGCCAGGGGGCACCGTTATATCATTGTAGCATTAGACTACTTCACAAAGTGGTTCGAATCTATGCCAACATTCAAAGATGATGTTGAGACAACAACTCTCTTTTTGTTCAATCAGATAATTGCAAGGCTCGACACCTCGAAGGAGATTGTCACTGACCATGGTAGTCACTTCCAGAACAAAATGATGTCCAAGTTAACATGAAAAATAGGGTTGAGTTAGGAACATTCATCACCTTACTATCCACAAGTGAATGATCAGGTGGAAGTTGTGAATAAGTCTCTCAAGACTATTCTGCAGCGAACGATCAATTCGGCTAAGTCAAATTGGAATTTGATGTTGTACTCGACATTGTGGGCCTATCAAACATCTGTAAAGACTGCAACCAATTTCTCACCTTTTCAACTTGTTTGCGGGCTAGAAGCAGTCTTTCCAATAGAGTGCCAGATCCCATCTCTAAAGTTGGAAGTATAGTTATTGCTAGACACTTCACTGCTTGAGGAACACTTATTATATCTCGAGCAACTTGATGATCAACATCGTGATGCAACCTTGGCTAACGAGGATCACAAGCAAAAATTAAAGTGTCAATATGATCGGTCTGTTCATCCTTGTATTTTCTCTGAAGGAGACCTTGTCTTGGTATATGACCAAGATAAGGATCCCCTGGGGGCAGGCAAGTTCAAACCCATATGCTTCAGAACTTTCATTGTGAAGGAGGTAGTAAAGAAGGGTGCTTATCGTCTGGTTGACTTCGAAGGGAAATCTTTGGTGGAGCCTAGAAATGGGCTCTACCTCAAGAAGTATTACTTGTAGGTGGGTCCCTTGGGTGACTTCTTGTACATATGTATAGTTCTTATACAATTTAGTTTTTGTCTTTTTGTTTTATGGACGTGTCATTTTTGATGTCATCTTTATTGTTGTGGCAAATGTCAAGTGAATCAGAAGTGTTCATTGGGTTCGCGGACGGTGCTAGCCGACACACTTAGAGGCTTGCTTCTACAACTTGGGTGATATTTACACCTCAAGGCCAGTTTCTATCTTCTGGAGGTATATGTTTAGGTGATGCCACAAACAATGTCGCTGAGTAAAACGCAGTGATAGAGTTTCTTCATGACGCTTTGTCGCATAGTATCTCTCACCTTTGGGTCTACTTATATGCACAACTGGTTGTGTCCTAGTTAAATGGGGTTTACTGTGTTTATGATCCTACTCTACATCGATGATTCCTTAGGGTACATCTCTTAGAACAATGCTTTGATTACATTACTTATATCCATGTTCCTAGAAGATTGAATCAAATCTCAGATACTCTAGCTAATTATGTATTAGATTGGCATATTACACACACATACACATGTACATACATTATAAAAATGTAATCCATAAGACACAAAAATATGTATATATATATATATATATATATCAAAAGTCGCAGAGTACATAGTTGGGTTTAAGAGCCTCAAAAAATAATATGTCTGTCATACATCGTAGGGGCTTATGCCCTCAAAAAATATACAAAAAGAATGCCCTCAACATGTAAGTGTTCCACCCTAAGCTAAGCACAGGGCATCTTGGCTCTACCATAGTGGATGACGATGTTTTCCAAACGCTGGAAAAGTTGGACCCAGGTCCGTGGCACCCCAACTACATGAGGCTGCATAGATGGAGGGAGATCCTTGATCTCGACCATGTGCATTGTATGAGTGAACACAGTGAGGTTCTACTCCACCTGTCTCAACACTCTCTCAGCCTCTCCGGTTGGAGGTCCCCCTGTTGCTACTGCTGCTGGTCTAGTGGCCACTGTTGGTGCTACCTCTGGTCGAGGACACCGCCCGATCCTCACAAAATCTTCTTGACGCACTGGTCCCACATCTGTACATAATAGATACATAGTTGTCAGCTACTCTGGTACACGAAAAATTGATATATATAAAAAGAAACTAAAAATTAAATAAATTTAAAAGTAAAAAATGTACCCATCTCTCCTCGCTCAGCTCCAGGAGGTAAGGGCATGTATGGGTCCCTAGAAACATTGATCCTGACATAGGGGTAGTCCTCTATTTCCAGAATCTTCCATGCCCACCAGTCAAAAAAGGTGTCGTCAAAGGCCTCTATGGTCCTTCCACCCCCCTGTCATGGAAACAATGTCATGCATCTACACACTGCTGGGACAAAGGCCACATGCCCCCACACTGTCTCTCGTGGACTAAGACTGGGTACCCTCTCAAAAAAAAATGAGCATAGAATGGTCCCAAACCTAAATTTTTTGTTGTTCTTCCCGCGAGACTCTGTGAGTTGTATCTTCATGAAATCTAGCATGGTTGTACTCCAGTCAAAACTTTGTGCATTCAAGCACTGCACTGCACAATGCATGTGCGCCTGGGAGGCCTGATGTAAAGCCATGAATCCAGTGATCCACCCAATGAGTAAAACTATCACTTTCAATGATATGTTGGTGATCTTGTTGATTGACACTTGAGAACCTACTTTCAATGCCAGCCTCACAATGTAGTTCAATCAACTCAACAATGTTGTGAGGGTGGGGGAAAAGCACGTAAGTTGACTGGTTCACCCCTCCTCGAGAGGCCAGTTAGAAAGTAAATGTCTTCAGTCATTGGAGTCAATGACTGCCCCTCGAGCATAAATGCCTCAGTGTCGGGATGCCAATAATATACCAAGGAAATCAGTAGCCTGGGTTGTGCCCTCATGAATGGACACCAGAAGAACTTCTACAACCCACATTGTCTCAATGCGGCCATAGCTGCAGATTCCTCATCGACCAAGATATCTATATCCTCATGCTCCCTCTCTCTCCAGTGGACATACATTATATCAAAAGCAAGTTCATGGAGGAAGTTAGCTCTTGCATTTTTATTTTTCTACCTTTTTGAGGGTGTATGTGGGTTGTCTTGGACACAGTCGAGTATGCACGTGGGTAGATTGTTTTCTGTCTGCGGGCATATGCAGGCTGTCCTTGGACAACTCACGTACATGTAGGGCCACCCTTTTTTAAAGGTGCGCACTCGCCCCAAAACCAAAATCAATGCAAATTAGAAGTATTGAAATGAAAGAGGGGTTGATTTGTACTTACTTGGTCCGAGCGAAAGCTCGTTTTGTCCTCTGAATCTCCCGAAATCAACTCTTTTAGCAAAGGGGTGTTTTTGGCTTTTTGGTCAATTCTCAATTTGCAATGATGATAACGAGATGCCAACTTCTATTATAGATGTTTTTGGCCCTTTTGGTCATTTTTTGGACCCTTTTGTCATTTTTTCTGGCTTGAAAATCATTTAACATGGTTCTTGAGTTTCTTATTGGATGTTACGATACACTTCACTTTTGGTTTGGATTTTTTTTTGGGAGATGGGTCACTTTTAAAAGTCCTTTGGTAAAAAGTCATTTTTCCAACTTTGTGCATTTAAGTTAGGATTCCACCTCCACTTTTTGCATCTCATTGTCTTTTTTTCTTTTCCATAGGGTCGATCCCACCGAATTGTGACACAAAACCATCATTGCTGCTTTAGAAGTGTCAAAATCTAGTGGTAGAGCATACCTTTACATGGATGCCCTAGGTAGATCCTAGTTGCATTTTGGTGTCCATGCCATCATTAATGACTTTAGGCTCGAGATTCCTTGTTAGTCTTGTCCTGATTACGAGTTTGAGCCTCATAAGTATGATATGTTATCACTCTTGACCTCACCCTCGGGACTCTCAGAAAATGAGACTTCTTTTAAGCCCTTTTCAAACTCTATAAACATGAAAATATTGTCGATCGATGTTGTTTTCCTTCACGCTCGCCAAACTAAAACTTGAAGGCACATCTGTCTGGTGGTAGTTTACCCCTTTTTCGGTCCGGATGGTCAATTTTATGAACAAAGGTATACTCTAGGAACTTTGGTTCGCTAGAATATTATTCTCAGGTATAAGTTTAACCCTTTTTCGGTCCTGAGGGACTAAATTTACGAGAAAGGAACCCCCACAAAGTCCATAGTTAAGCTCTTTTCAAACTCCCTAAAATTGAAAAGATAGCCGAGTGACCTTGTTCCTTCACACTCGTTAAACTGGTCCAGAAGAACGTCATCTACGAAGTCCATAGTTAAGCTCTTTTTAGACTCCTTAAAATTGAAAAGATCGCCGAGTGACCTTGTTCTTTCACACTCGTAGATTGGTTCAAAAAAACATCTACTAGCATGAGTTTACCCCTTTTTCCGGCCTGTAGATTAAGGAGGAAAAAGGTACACCTTAGGATATTCGTCTCTCTGGGAGATTTCTCCTCAACAAATTTCACTTTTTGGGCTAAGGAGACTAAATCTAGAAAAAGGTAGTGAATCCATAGTTAAGCTCTTTTCAGACTCCTTAAAATTGAAAATATTGCTGAGTGATCTTGTCTTTGTCACACTCATTAAAATGGTTTTAAATAGACATATTTTCGGTGCTAGTTTACCCCTTTTTTGAACCAAGTAGACTACCTTCGAAAAAGGTACCTCGATGGAGTCTTCTTTTGCGCTTTTTTAGACTCTCTAAAAATGAAAAACCACCGAGCTTACCTTCTTTGGGCTCGTTTAAAATTACATTGAAGGACATTATCATTGTGTCCTATTAATCACATTTTCATCTCTGCATCTTTGGCCTAATGCCGACTCCATGTTGCTCTCAACTGAACCTATGAAGCATGCCTTATACACAAGCCTTGTATCACGTTGCCTTTTCATATTGACACCTTGATCCATGGAGGAATTTTCCTGAGTGTCCTTTCCCTGCACATGTCTCCTTTCTATAAACATTAGTGTGTTCCTTGCGCTTGGAACTAGTATGATTGCGACACTCGTTTCTCCTTTGGAACATAGCATTCTTTTATTCTTTTTCAAGATTTCCAAAATTATTGAAAAAGACAAAAAAATCAAATATACCCCAAAAAGAGGACGGGAAAAGTATTTTATTTTTATGGCAACACAATGAGTCGCCCTTGGGAAAAACACATCCTTTCGTTTGTTCGTCAAGATTTGGGATTTAATATGACCTTAGGAAGTTGTTCTCGTTACATAGAGTTGTGTCCTCCTCCATTTGGTTATTCTTCCAAACACATGGAGAGTTTGCGTTGCCTCCTGCATCGTGAAATTATGTCAATTTCATGCTCCCTGAGTCTGATAATATGTCATGCTATTTTCCAAGGGAATTTTTACCCAACTTGAGTCAGCCTCTCTACAGTTTTTCTCTTGCCCTCATGCCCGACCATCTCGAAAGTCCAATCAAGTCTTTGTTCTAAATCACTGAAGTTCTCTGCCTGATCATCGAGATCCTCTTGTCTATTCCTCGATGAGCCGTCAAAGACCTCTGGAATTTGTACACTCACATTACACTCCTACTCAAGTTTTGAAGATATTGAATTTGTTGCTCGAGCTCTGAAGGCCTCATCTCCAACCATCATACGTCATTGGCTTCTTGAAGATGGATACTATACATGTATATATTTGATTTTGAGATGTATATCCGACGTGTATTTCTCATAGCTACACTTTATATAGTTATATGACATGGATCTGTAGTGTATTTGATTGGAAACCATGATTTATTTCATCCCGAGCATGGGTATGCCCGCCTCGTTGAGACAATTATTATTTTTGCAGATGGCACCTCCCGAGCTTTTGTCCCGGGCTCACTCGCTCCATACATTGGTAAAGGTTTGTAATGTATTTCAGCCATCATATGCTCTTATGACCTCACACATTAGGGGGCATTTGTTATAACCCTAAATTTCACCATACATGCATACCTGGCATCAGGCCATCTCACTTACTATTTTTGCCAAGCCATCATTGAGCAACTCTTCTTAAAAACCATATTTTTGAATATGTATGTGCCTTGCACCATTAATTCCTATGTACACATGATTTATGCACCACTACAACTCACGTACGTACACTAGCTACCATATTACAACTTGCGTATACTCACAAAAGTTGTAAAAATTAAAAAGTTGCAAGGAATTCGTTGAGATTACGGGCTATTGGGTAATTTTCCAACTGTCCCACAACCTATAGCCCGTCGCCAAACCGAATAACCATCCTTTTTGTCATATAAAAGGAGGTGTTGGGGTCTCATTCAAAATATAAGCATAGGAACAGTGAAACTCTACCCATTTCATAGTCCTCCCTTGGTCCAAGAATTTGCAGCCACATTATGAGTTTTGAGCCAAAATTCCCTATTCTTTCCTTTTTCCTCCATTGAAAGCCTAATCCATTCCCTAGATAGATATGAAGAGGAGAAATATACATGGAAGCACAATTGGAGCTTAGTGAAGAGGAGCCCAGACCAAGTTCGAGGAGCAGTCGCCGATCTCATTGTAAGTAACTTTGTGATATTAATAAAAAGGAATACTTTTTCTATCCCTAATATGATGTGTTCAATATTTATGTTTGATTTATATTTGATTATGACATCTAACCCACTAATTCATATATGAGATTCATGTTCGTAGTTCTTTGTTTGTCTATTTATGAATACAGGGTGACCTTGGGAGGATACTTGTAGTCGAGGAACAACGAACACAAAAGTATCGACACTGGACGTGGAGTTTAAGGTAGAGTTACCATATCTTTTTATCTTGTGTTTTATGCATGAATGTGGGGTGTATTTGGGGTAGTTGTTAAAGAGTAGGAGAATTTAAACGGTTAGCTCTGCCTACATGTAGAACCCTAGTGTAGTCCATAGGGGGTTTTTCCTGCTATAGCAGATGGGTTCCGTTAAGGAATTCTTTCTACAACTGCAACCAAACTTTATCGCCCACCTGAAACTTGTGTGGCACTCGATTTTGATCATGGTGCCTCTTGTACTTGGCATTGGACTTCTGCAAAATATCTTGAATCTATTAACGGATATTCTAAATTCGTTGAATGAACCGGGTGGATTTTTTGGCTTCGGTTTGTGCATGGGATGATTATTCCTATGTGGAAACAAGGGGTAGTGCAACATCCATGGGACCCAATGGTTGAAATACCTATCCCACATGAAAGGGGTTGTGGCTAGTTGAGATATGTATGGATCTATTGTAACTGTGCTGAACATAGGGAAAAATGTCATCACATGTGTGCAGATTCTTGAAATTGTACATGTGCAAGATATGGATGATGATCCTGTTGATGACCTCAATTTCTCCATCCGTTTGGGGGTGGAAGGCTGTGGATTTGATGAGAATGGTGTCCAGTCATGACCAGAGGCTTGAATAGAATGTGATGATGAACTAATTTTCCTGATCTGAGATGATGGTTTGTGGTATCCCAAAATGTACCCAAAATCGTTCAAAGAAAAGCTTGGTAGTGGCCTCCACTGTGATGCTCTTCTTGTAGACGGCCATAATCACCATCTTGGAAAATTGATCAACAACTAGAAAAACATATTCATTTCCTTTCTTGGTTGAAGGAAGGCCTGTCATGTAGTCAATTGAGATGGAATCCCAGGGATTTTCGGGAGTAGGAAAAGAGGTGTACATGCCTTATTTATTACTGTCCGGTTTGGAAATGATGCAGGGCATGCAAGACTTGATATACTTGCTGAAATCTTGTCGAAGTTTCAGCCAATAGAAATTTTACTGCAACACCGTCACTATCTTTTCTACACTGAAGTGTCTTGCCACCTGAATGTAGTGAGCTTCCCAAATCATCTTCGCTCGCTCACTTGATGGGATGAAGAGATGGCCTAGGTGGCACAACAAACCATCCTGAAGATGGAAATAAATGAAAACTGTGTTTGTGCCCAACATATGGTAGGTAGTGGCAAACTCAGGATCTCTCTCATAGAGTTGGGGCCATACATAGGTCGCATGTCCATAGGAGTGTAGCACCATGGTTGGTGCTGCAACTGGAGGTCGACTGAGGAAGTTAGCGACGCAGTTCATGCTCCCTATCTTATAATTAATGTTGAGATGGAACTGCTGCAATTATGTGGACCGGTTCTGATGGAAATCATTCTGCAATTTTCCTTATGTCTGCATGAACTACAAAGGCTTATGATCAATGTGGATGATTGTCTCCTTCTCTAGAATGTAATGCCTCCATTGGCGGTAGGCTTGTACAATGGAACACATTTCTTTGTCGTAAGTGGGATACTTACATAAGTTATTTGATAGTGTCTCAATATGATAGCCTATAAATGTGTTGAACCTGCACATAATATATCTAGATAGAAAATACCACACACATTTGCAAAGAGAAATTGAGAAAGAAGAAGCAAGAGAGAATGAATGGAAGAATTCTCATTAACTGTATTCCACTCCCATAGAGTGAATAATTTATAATATATATAGGATACATGAGTAACTAATGAGCCATAGTGGTGGTCTAGATTGAT
>ML851431.1:0-19826 GCA_009831015.1 Picea engelmannii
CCTTCCACTCGAAAGTGATCTGACGACTAACGAAAATTCGGGTAGTCAAATTCTCAACCGTTTTTCCCTGCATATCCTATCCTTCAACTTTAAAATGATTTGAAGGCTGATGGGAATTCGGGTGATCAATATCTCAGATCTTAGCCCATTGTTATCTTTTCCTTCCACTAATTCAATCTGAAATTTATCACATATTTCCCCTGAGATTATCCTTCTTGCAAATCCACTGGATCTAACGGTTCCTAGTCCTTTGCGCTTAGATCCAATAGATGGGATATGTTCCTCTCTTTCACACTCATTCCTCATGTCTGGAATCTTATCTAGAGGTCCATATTATTCATAGTGTTCAATCAAATGACCATTTTCGCTCCTCCTCCTAAGCTTATGATCTATCTGAATTAGAAGATTTTCTAAGTGTTCACGAGTCTCGACCTTTTCTCCTCCTACGAGTCTGTCTCTTGGACCTCATCTGCACTTCTGGAAACTGTTATCTTTTCTGAGCTTTCTCGTCTCTGAATATTGTTCGCTTCTCCTCTTGAGATTATGCCTTTCCTATTTTCCATCGACGTTGTTGTTCTTTCCATCAATGACAAGCACACATTTTCCTATAAAACATGCCAACATAAATAACCTTTTGACTTGAGTGACTAGTGAGAGAGGGGGGGGGGGGTGTATTATTGCATCCTTTCCTTAGTTTCATCATTCCTTTAGGTCACTAGGGATGTCTCCCTTGGGGTAATATCGACATAGTCTGAAATAAAAATGGAATTCATATTAAGGTGACAGTGATAGGCCAATCCCTTGTTATGCCAATCTTGCCTGACCTGCATTTAGATTTGGGAAAGTATATATTGTGCGATAACATTGTTGGCACCATTGTCAGGGAACACTAGGTCAATATTCCTCAATGACACTTTTTCAGTAAGCCTTTCCCTCTAAGCCTTAACCTTACGAGTCTTACTTGGAAACTCCACTAAGGGTGATTATGTCACTCCCTTTGATAATCATTAAGAGGATATCTAGTGACTCCACTGACCTTTTCCAAGGTGACAAATTACCCTCAACATTGTGATATTTCCAAGATATGGGATCATGGCACCCTGGGAACAAGTGTATCTGATTATTGATTTTGAAAGTTTTCAAGGATACCTGCATTATTTTGATACAAAACGGTTTAAAAAATCTCCAATATTAAAAGGCCTCTCAATTACTCACATTGTAGAATTATTGAATTATATAAGTGAGATAGAATTGGAAGGGAAGCATGTTCTGGTAAAATTGTTCATACTTTCCCCATCGTATTTTTTTTAAGATTGGATTAAGGGTTGTTGTGAAGATAAGGGTATATCATCTTTCGTAGACCTCATCAATAGGTTTATTGAGTTTTTGAAACCACAGTGCCATACATATGAAGATACCCTTCAAAATCTCAAAATACCCCTAGAGGATGAAGGATTCACCACTGAGATTGTGGAAGATCTCATGGATGTGTACCATACACAATACCAAGAACCCTCTAATATATAAGGAGACATTTATGAAGAAAGTTGTCAACTAATTGAAGAGGTGTTGGATTACTAAGAGGGGGGGTGAATCAGTAATAGAGCAATTTAATCCATTTTCAACATAAAATGCAAGTGTTATACCAATGTAGCATTATCATCAAATAGTTTCAAAGTAAATAAACAATGAAAAAATGAGCAATCACACATATGCACAATACAAAATTGTTTTATGTGGAAACCCATAGCTGGATAAAACCACATAATCCTTTTTCTTATATGTATTTAAGAATTACATTCATTGGAAGCACAAACTTCCTTTGTTTTCCAACTGCAGCTGGAAGGAGGCTCCAACCCACTAGTTTCTCAGGCTACAATCTTAAGGAAGCTTCGACTCCCCAATTCTCTGGCTACAACTAGAAGGAGGCTACAACCCCCTCGTTTCTCAAGATACAACCCAAGGGAAGCTCCAACTCCCCAATTCTCTAGCTACAACCAGAAGTAGGATACAACCCCCTATGTTCTCCGACTACAACCGAAAGGTGGCTTCAACCATTTGTCCTTTCCCCATCCAACTTCCTTGACGTAGAAGTAGAATGATGGAACCATTGTCACACTATCACTGTGAGATATATTGGCGTAAACCTATACCAATCAACATGTAATCAACCTGTAACAACCTGTAACAATAACCTGTGCCAACATGTACCATACATCAACTTGTACCTCAACCTGTACCATAAACAAATGCATTAACCATGCACCAAACATGTACAAATAACCTGTCATAATAACCTGTCCAAACAACCTGTAATCAACCTATACCATAAACAAGTGCATCAACCATGCACCAACCTATACCTCAACATGTAACATCAACGAGTGCATCAACCATGCACCAAATATGTACCAATCATGCATCAAATAAACATAAACTACGAGTCATAAATATGTACCAACATTATCAACTATACACCTCATGTATGTGCCAACTCATCAACTACTTGTCTCAAGCATGTACCCCACATGTACCTCAACCATATACCAAATAAATATACCAATATAACCATCAAAATTTCTCTAGAAATACATCATGCTATTCATAACCAAATACCATAAACCCTTACATCAAACCATGGGCCATAACCTCACTTTTATGTAGCCTCAATGATGTATCATTCATAAGCGAATCGTATAATAATTCCACTAACAAGTGTCCCTCACAATGCACCACAAGATATGCCAATAAATGAAACTAAGTGCACTAACAATATACTTCAATAGATCTGCCTCAAAACCATTCTATAACAAACCCTAAACTTCCAATATGGCATCCAACAGATTCACAAGGAAAACCCTCAACTAGATTCATAAGTTCAACACTACACATATGAAAACTATACCTTTTTCTTCTTGTAGCGTTCTGCTACCGTGATTTTTCTACCACACATTTTTTGCCACGGTTTTTCTGTCGCACTTTTCCTGCAACAATTTTCCTACCACACTTTTTCTGTCGCAATTTTTCTATCGCACTTTTCCTGCTGAACTTTTTTTGCCGCACTTTTCTTGCCGCGATTTTCCTGCCACACTTTTTCTACTACACTTTTTCTGCCGTGCTTTTTCTACCACGATTTACCTACCATGATTTTCTTGCCACACTTTTTCTGCTGCAATTTTTCTCCTACACTTTTTCTGTCGCAGGTTTCCTGCCACGATTTTTCTGCTGCACTTTTCTTGTCGCACTTTTTTCTGCTGCACTTTTTCTCTATCAATAATACCTTCCCAAATAACCTTTCACAAAATAGATATTCAATGATATTCAATAGGTGATTAAATGAGATACCTTTGCCTCTTATTTATAATTTCATGTAGCTTCCTCAAGGGGTTACCTTCTAACCATCTTAACCCACTTTTCTTATTTTAGGGCCAACCCACTTCTAACCACTTGACCACTTTCCACAATTAGTAAGTTCTCCATTAAATTTATTATTTAAATAATTTATTTTTCATCTACGTTGACTTATAGTACACTCATCACTTCATTTATAGTCGTAGAGGTTTAAATCATGTAGATAATTCAGTTTAAAGAAAATCTGTGTCTATCTATTTCACTGCAATAATCAAGTCTTCACACATTCATTAAAAACTCTAAAACTAATAACTCACTTAACATAATTGTAATCTTATCAATAACACACTATGAATCAAAGCATCAATCAATTTATTGAATTCATTTATCTAAGGAACAATAGTTTAATCTGCAAAAAAACTTAATGAATTAATCTCTCAATGGCTAATTAACCTATTGCGAAAGAACAACGATCTACTGCATATTTTTAAGAAGGAATAACAAATATGAATTTATGCGAAAGGAACAACAAATGAGAACTTGACAAAAGGAACATCGTATGCGAAAATGAAAGGAATTCCCAAACGATAAACTAATAACAATTGGAAATGGAACAACAATCGACAATCTTCAAATGAAACAACTCTCCTCTGTAAATGATCAACATAACCAATTCATAAAAGAATCAACACACTCATGAATTTATCTTAATTGTTGCAAGGAAATTCAAATCACAGAATTAAAACATAATTGATATGATTACAGATGAGACAGTAACTCCTTTTGACAAGGCCCACAGTCTTCAGAAGGTACTGCTACGAAAGACTCAGTATGTAAAGATGATCAAAACGCTTGAATCTTTCATTAATTCCATAACTGGTAAATCATTTACAATGGGATTACTTGCACAAAATTTCAACAATTAAAGGATCTGAATGCTTGGATAAATTTCTTGGATATATCTCTATTGCTCACTATCCTTTATATATTACAATGAAGTAAGTAAATTAATGTATCATGAGGATCAAGAAATCCTCAAGATTGCTTTTTCTATTTATGAGGATTACAAGATAAAGAGTCAATCTTCCTTAAAACTATTTTGCGCCTGATTTCATCCATATTTAATGACATGTGCATGTTCATGATCTCCTTAACACTCTTGAGTTAATAACAATCATTCATTTCTGCAATAAAATCAAAACAATTCAAACCAAAGTTCAAAAAATATGTAATATCACTCAATAATATTTCTAAAATACTTTTTAATCATTTTCTTCCCTAATTACTTCTAATTAAGAGAAAATTCAATCAATAATATGTAATAAAACATAGTAGTAAGGAGAATATTTTTACCTTTTTTTCAACTCAACGTACCCCTAACTTACCTTTTTTCATGTCCTCATGCAATAAGAGAGTTTACATGTAAAGCAGTGATACTGAAGGGAGGAGAGGTGTTTTCTCTAGGTCTCCTGAACCCATTCTTACCTTTAAGCTCTCCGAAAGAAGAATCTTCCTCCTTCTTATGAATTTCATAATTAATCTAATAAGCCTCTAGAGGATACCAAATAATGGGACAAATCTACCTACATGCAATCCATGCAGGACCTTCATCCATGATCATTATGGAATACCTCTCTAACCTAAAAGTAGTTACATGGAAATTTATGAAACCAAAGGGTTCCCTGTTCTTGACTTGATTTAAAGAAACATTCCATCTTAATTTGGTAGAAGAAAGGGATTCTTTTTTAAGATCTCTAAAATACTGTAGACTTGAATATATAACATGTCTATGGATGGGGACCAACTATTCTACAACCTTCTCCCTCTTCATGAATATTTTGTGATGCATAATGGTATCAAGGGTTTTAATAGGTTCTCCTATGATCCATAGGTCTATTCCAATCTCCATTTTCATGAAAACCTTATGTCCTTTAGCCCACCTTGCTTGATTTTTAGAAAAAGACAAGAATTCCTGAAACTGTATGTCCCCAGTGAAAGGATTGGGGTTCTCTTTTCTATTTTCTCCTAGGATGAATTTGTGAAGGTAAAATTCACACAGAAAGTGTTGCACTCCATCCTCTTGTTCTTTAAAACATGAAACAAAATTAGAAACAATGGTAAACTCAAAAGGTTTTCCTTCTCTAATAGCTTTCACTCTCAACAACATATAACGTTCTAATAGAAATAAGGTGTAATTAGTAGCAGGGGCTATGAAAGCTACTATATCATAATAAACAAAGAAAATTTATCCGATCTGCTCCAAGGCTCCATCAAGTTGGCCCTGTACCTTTTTCACCTTTTCTTTAGCTCTGTTGAGGTCAACAAAGGTATCATTCTCTGTTGTTGGCATGGCTTGAATTTGTCTGACAACTTTCTAATGTTCTGACACTATTATCGTTTCACTTTTGCATTGAGTTAGGGTTTTTTGGGATTGTACTAGTTTTTCTTCCAACCTGCTAATAACGTCATCTTGTTCAGGGGAATGAAATGTGTTTTCAGTCTAAACAACTGGATCTTCTTTTGTTGGAGCATATGTCTCGGTTCCTATTTCAATTGTTTCCAAAGGAGTATGGAAATCTGTAGGGAACATTACTTTAGTCTGAAAAATTGTTTCTTCTATTGTTGGAACCTCTGTTTGAGTTTCTATTTCAACTGATGCTAAAGGAGCATGCAGTTCTATTTGTGTTCCAACAGAATTGGTGTGAAATGGTCTTATGGGAAGTGTATTTATTCCCTATACTCTATCCCTCTTAGATTTTTTATTCTTATGGGCTTTGTCATCCTGTTCCAACTACTCCCTAAGTTGTCTAATTGTTTCTTTCAATCTACCAACTTTTTGTCTTAATAAATTTATTTTATTAAGCCTTTTACTTAATATCTTGTTTTCATGCTTTAATTTTATGACTTTGTTGTTTCCTTTTCATGTTGTTTCTTCCTGTCTATGGGGAATTTCAAGGTATTCCCCACTTTGATCAACTGACAACTGCTTCCCTATGTCTTATGGGTTCTCTGATTGTTCTAAAGGATTGCTTACCTCATTGTGAGGTTTTGGTTGTTTTGTTCCTTTAGGAGATGGCATCTCCATATCAGGAAGATCCAAGACAAGGTTTGAATGAGAAGAAGTTGGTGCTTGGGGTTCTCCTGACCTGTCTGTATCTTCAGCAAGGGATATCCCTAAATTTACCAGTACTTGGGCCATCTCTACTTCATAACTTCTGAAGAAATGTTCTGTAAGGATTTCATGTGATGGTTGTTATGTATGTATAGTTTCTTGATTGATTTCATGTGAGGATTGTTCTGTGTGCATAGTTTCCTGAGTGATTTCATATTGTACTATCTTTTTACCCCTTCTTCTTTTTATAGTGGAGGTTTCAGGAATATAAATTGTTCTATGTCTCTTATTCTTTGATGTTCCTGCCTAGTGTTGATATTATGGTAGCTACATGAGGTATTTTCCTCCATGTGTAAACTTGACGATAATAGAATATTCTGGGAAGTAAGAAGAAACCCTAATTAGTTGGCTAATAACCCTAGAAGACAAGTCATCTCAAGAGGATAACTTGTATTAGGTTATTAGCCTCCAAGAGAAGAACTCGGCTAAATGAAATATTATATACTAAGTAAATAAGAACCCAAAATGAGAAGTCGGCCCAAGCAGTTTGCTAGATTTAGTATAAATACAGGAGGATAGTATTCATTTTGGAAGGCATTATCATAAATGTAGAAGAAACACTTGTGCGCACTATAGTTCGTGAGTTTGTGTGCAAGTTTGGAGGAGAGTTGTCATTCCAGCTACTACAACTAGCAGATTTCAGTTTTGGCTTAGACTATCTCTTGGTTCTAGTTTGGACTCTCTAATCAGCTCTTTCTTCTTGCGTTATCCTTATAGAAAGGTGAAACACCCTTTGTTTGGATATATAGCCTAGGTTTTTCTTCCAGAATGATTCTCTATCAAGGTTAAGGTGCTCGGGGGTGGCTTTGGCCTATGGTTGGGTGAAAATAGTGATATTGTCTATGGTTAAATGAGCACATTCATCATATTATAATAGGTTATGGGCCCACACCTCCTTCACTCAGTCTAACCACTAGAAGGGAGAATAGCCATAAGGATACTAAGCTCGTTGAAGAACTGTCGCTAGGGTTTCTAGCAGGAGTAGTTACCAAAGAACTGTCACTAGGGTTACTAGCGAGTGCAGTTGTAGAAACCCTAACCCTCTCATTGAGGAACATTAGTTTAATGGATTGACCTAATTTTTGGATAGACTAGTGTGCCTTAGCCTACTACATCTCCTGGTACTCTCAGCAAGCAAAAACATCAAGTTTGAGTTTTTGTTCAAATCTAGGGTTGACCCAATCAAGGAAACCATGACTTACTCTATGAAGTTAGAAAACAAGTTAGATGGGGATTCTAACTTCAGAGCATGGAATACAAGGATTTACCTCATCCTTGCGAAGAATAAAGTGTTGGATATTGTGAAAGGAAATATCGTGGAACCTGAGTTTGAAGAAGGAAAAGAGAAGGAATCGTAGAATATTGTAGTTATGTAGAAGTTCAAAGACAGTGACATCAATTCCATGAGTATAATAGTGGACTCTATAAAATACCACTTGATACACTTCATCTCCCATATTGAATCATCTAAGAAGATGTATGATTCCCTAACAAACCTCTTCTCATTCAGAAACATTGGACAAGTAATGAGTCTAAAGAATGAGCTTCGTGACATGAAGATGAATGATGATGAAAACATAACATCATACTTTGTGAGGATATATCAGTTAAGATATCAAATACAATATATTGAAGAGATCATCTCAGAGATGGAACTGGTAAATATAGTACTCAAAGGTTTTCCCAAGACATGGGATGCATTTGCCACAAGTATGAACACAAGGACGGAGTATTCTACATTCAAAGAACTTTGGACTTGTTGTGCACAAGAAGAATCAAGGATTAGTGCAAAAGAGAAACCTCAAAATAAATACAATGATCAAGCCTTCACATAGAGATCCAATAATTTTAGGAACAAAAGGAAGATTGGTTCAAGGAAGAAGCCAAGTCAAGAGAAAGATATGTCAAAAATACAATGCTTCAATTGTCGAAAGTATGGTCACTATAATAATCATTGTCCCAAGATGAAGAAAATGGAGACATGCGAAGCATTAGTTGTCGAAGAAAAGGAACCTTCAAAGAAGATTAAGCAGGATCAAACAGACTTCTTCTTCTAAGACAAGGTAAACAACACTCTTCATAGTTTGTTTACATACCATGTTTTTTGTACATATCTTTCATATCTATTTCTTAGAAGGTGAGATGTTCAAAGAGAAACTACACCTATGGAAGATCAACAATATAAGGACTGCTATCATTATGACTATAAGACAAGATGAAAGATAAGTCAAAATCATAATCAATATTGAAGAAACCTAAAAGAAGTAAATAAAGAAGTCAACAATCAAGAGGAAATTGGAAAAATATCTGTGACACTTTGCAGAAGGAAATAAGGATGTAGAAAGAAGCATGGACTCTCCTAGATGGAGGGAGCCAATTATATATTTACAAAATAAGAGCATGCATTCATGCATGAAGCAAGGATTAGGATGGAGATAATCCTAAATCATATGATCCATATAAAATGATTAGGTATTTGTCCATGATAGAAATCATGAAAAGAAACACGTGTTTAGAAGAAGTCTTGTTTGAAAATAAGCCTCAAAGTATCCATGGTTGTCCATCCACATCCATGATCCTATGATGAATGGAAGAAGTCTGAATCTTTAGGGAATGTAATCTATAGAAAACTCCATGGACCCAAGAGCTAAAGAGGAACATGGGGAAGAACATGAATATTCCAAGAGAGAAAGAAAATCTAGAACAACGAGTCATTGCATCAAGAATCATAAGACTACCAGCCTGACCTGAAATCACCAAAAGAAATCAAGCAGAGAAAATAAAATTTGTGATGAAGAAAAGTGTATGGAAGACTTATGAGTGTAAGCATTGTGAGATCCAGAATTAGAGGTTCTCCCAGATGGAGGGAGAATAATATGATGATTGCTTGTTCCAAGTAAACTAGACATACCTCTACATGATCCATTATATCATCTGAAATATCCATGGTTTGGAGTTTTACATCAGATGAATGCAAAGATTGTTCTCCAAAATAATTTAACAAAGAGTGCATGTAGAGAAACCTCAAGGCTTTGAGGTATACCAGAAAGATACTCTTGTATGCAGATGAAAGAATATTTTGTTTGGATTCAAAACAACTTGGTGCAAAGCCTCTCATGCACAACAGAAGCATGGTGAAAAAACTTCTATGATAAAATTCAGAATGGTTACTCAGAAGTCCAGGATGATGGATTTCTAATCCATGACAAACTCTCATGATGAAAGAAGAAGTGCCACATGGATATGTTCTGGTTTGATCCTTGCCATGATGTTATGAGCTAATAGGAAACAAAAGAGTTGAATTCAACTATGATATATTGCAATGAACATAGCTATATGAAGCCTTCAGAAAAACCAGTGTTCCATAAAGACCGAAGAACATTGAGGCAAATTATTACATTCTCTATGATGAAGTCCAGAAAAGAGAAAGTGGTTCTCCAATATATATCTCCACAGATGAGCAAATAATCATACATTTTTGGTAAATCTTATGTCCAAGTTGAAAGAGTTTGCATACTCAAAGCTAGAGCTCATGGAGATAAATTCCTTATTGAAAAAGGAAGAGATCAATACCAGGTTGGGAGGGAGCGCTCATGTGTTATTGATTTATGGACAGTCATTTTTTAAGTTCAAAAAATGGTCCAGGATGAGAAGTTCCTTTCTAGTTCAGAAAGTGGTTTGAGATTTTTGACAGACATGCATTTTCCAGTTCAGAAAATGGTCCAGATCGAATCATCATTTTTGTAATGAAAATGGTTTGATGGATTGTTGATGTACCATAGACAGTGATTCCCCTTGTGGTTAACATAGGGAATTTTCTAGGACAGTCTCTCTTCTTGATGATCACTTTTATTAGTGGTCAAGAGGACTGGTCTGCCTCGTCGGAAAGTCATTATTTCGAAGCTTACGGTTGTGAGTAGTTTCGAAGAATGGTCCATTTTGGAGGTTGGTGCAAGACAATCATTTCCTTAGGAAATGGTCTGGGCAGTCATTCCCTAGGGAAGATTCATTCTCTCCAGGTTTCACTTTGTTTAGTGCTGGAAGAATGGCCCAGATAAGTGAATGGTCCAGGTTAAAAAATAAGGGATAGGCATTCCCTAAGGAAGATTCATTCTTTCTAGGTTTCACTTTGTTTAGTGTCGGATGAATGGCCCAGATAGGGAATGGTACAGGCTCATAAATTGGGATATTTATTCTTCCTTGCTTGAGAAGAATAGTCCATATAGCTCATCATTGATGTTTTACCTTCTGAGGGAAGATGCTCTTCCAGATCTCACAGATGTGAGTGGAATAATGACCAAGATGATTCAGTTCATATCATAACAATGTTTTATGTGCAAGTTGATATCAGATGATATGATTTCTATGGACATTTTATGTCTGTAGACAGTATATGTATACAATTTTGGTGGATGTGTTCTGATGATTGTGACTATATGTCACTGATCAAGTATTTATGTGATAATTGGTGTGGTAGTGTACCACTAGATAGTAGTTGTGTACTACTATGGATAGACACAATTGTGTTCTGTTGAATGGATTTTTTTTTATTTCCTTGAAGACTATCAGTAGTGTTGAAAAATCTTTATCAGCTAGATGGATGATCAATGGAAAGAGATTTCCCAGACGGAAAATGGTCTAGGAAATTTGTACTTCCAGGACATATTTCCAGATTAGAAGAATGGTTATTGTGTCACTATGTGGAGTGAGTGACTTATCCAACATCATGTCTGATTACTCAGATGGAGTATAGTTTCGAGAGATGATGCAGCTGATGAAACAAATAGTGATGATGGTGCTCATGATCTAGTCATGAGATAGTCTATACGACTATGTTGACGCTGCTAGCTGAATGGTATGTTTGTGCTCAAGACCATTACCTTCAATACCTCCCTAGCTAGGAGGGAGTGTTGATATTATGGTAGCCTGGGAGGTATTTACCTCCACGTGTAAACCTGACGAGAATAGGATATTTTGGGAAGCAAGAAGAAACCCTAATTAGTTGGCTAATAACCCTAGAAGACAAGTTGGCTCAAGAGGATAACTTGTATTAGGTTATTATCCTCCAAGAGAAAAAGTGGGCTAAAGGAAATATTATATACTAAGTAAATAGACACCCAGAATGAGAAGTAGGCCTAGGTAGTTTGCCAGATTTAGTATAAATACAGGAGGCCAGCCTTCATTCTGGCAGGAATTCTTAGAACTACAGAAGCAACACTTGTGCACACTACAGTTGGCTAGTTTATGCACAAGTTTGGAGGAGATTTGTTGTTGTAGTTGCTACAGCTAGCAGATTCTGGTTTTGTCTTGGACTATTGCTTGGTTATGGTTTGGAATCTCTGATCAACTCTTGCTTGTTGCGCTATCCTTGGAGAAAGGTGCGCCACCCTTTGTTTGGCTATCTAGCCTAGGTTTTTCTTCTAGAATGATTCTCTGTCAAGGTTAAGGTGCTCGGGGGTGGCTTCGACCTATGGTTGGGTGACAATAGTGATATTGTCTATGGTTAACTGAGCACATCCATCATATTTTAACACCTGGAAGATCTTCATTTCTACCAACCGAATGAGGATTTATTCCATTTCAGGTTGGGATATTGTCATTTCAATTTGGGCATTATCTTCTTCTGTCTGGGCTTCCTCAATTCCCTGTGGGGGAATTTCATTGTGGACTTCAGGTTGCTCAATTTGTAGGGGCCTATCGGGCTCAATTAAGTTCCCTCGAGTTATTTGTGTGTGGTTTAAGGCCTTGTTTACTATCAATTTTACTAACCTGTAGTGACTAATTACATTGGTAGGGTATTTGGCCTTCTGGGTTATTTCGACAACTTCATGTAGCATGGCATTAAAAAAGAATGGTAAATTTATCACTAACATTTGTTTTAGTGTTGACAACCATTTGAGGTGGCGCAGTCTCACTACATCGTATCTCCCATCACACGTGATATATATTTGTATCATGCCTACTAGTTCTCTCCATGGTTCACTAAGAGGAGAGGGGTTGAGGCCTTTCCCCTTTTTGTCGAATTCTTATCCTAGTTCTGCGAAGGACTCCACAACCTCCTTGAGTGTTTTGTATTTCCTGGCCCACTGTGCTCCTTCATTTGGGAGGCCTTTTACCTCAACTATAATTGCATCAGTAACCAAACTTTGTATGTCTTGAATTACTGATACTCCCCTTTGTAATTTTTGGAAAAATGCTAGCGTGATATTTATGTCGAATCCCTGCAATCCGTTGAAGTATTTTGTCCATCCCAGACGATGTAAAATTTCCCTTTCTTGGTCAGTTACTTGCAACAATATGGGCCCGCAATGGATGCTTTGACATACATGTCTTCTGTAAACAAGTCAACAAAACTATTGTTCCCAACTACAAACTTAGTTAGACCAGCCTGTGAGAAGATATTACTAGAAATGGTAAAAAATTCAGAAAAACAAATGTATATAGAAATGCAAATTTTCCCATTAATTGTAATCATTATGATCTATCGATAAACGTGCAGAATATCCACCCCGTGATAAACTAAAAGGTTTACCTTGACCGTCGATATGTGCGATCATAATGATGGTGGTCAGTTCAAGTGAGGGGTAATTACTATGTTGTTGCCACTGGGAGAACAATCATTAATAACTTTCAAAGAAATTTAATGGTAATCATGAACAATAATCAATCTTTTTGTGGGAAGTACAAGTTCAAATACCCATGTTCAAATATCTTTAAGGAAAAATATTCTGAGTAGTCTGAATTTGTTCATGTTTTATAAATATTCCACATGTGATAACTTTGTTACTTTCCCTTGTGTTGAATATAATTGGAATGATAGCCTCTTTTTTAAGAAAGGAATTCTAGGAACACACACAGAAAAAAATTAGTGTATTTAAGATAAACTTCCATACCACAGGCAGAGCCACTGCTGTCAACAAGCATCCCTAGTATCAACTAGATTTCCTTTTAACCCGTAGATGAGCCTGTATCCTCAATAAATAGTTTCAATCATATTTTCCCAAAAATACCACTATCATAGTTTGGTAGCCAGATAATGACAATGTCACTCACTAGATCGTAACCTAAGTGAAACATTCGGCTCGTGATGAGACCTCTTGTCCTTTGATGATAAATTCTAAAGGCCATTGTCTTGGTGTGTCATCCATAGTGGGAATGTAACGTTTTATTATCTTATGATCGTGGTAGGTTGTCTCATGATGAGACCCCCTATCCTTTGTGGGAGAAGTTGATTTTCTTTCTTTATGTGTAATTATTATTATTATTATTTTTAATGTTTTTTAGGCTTTATTAAGGGAGGATCATATACTCCTTAAGTGTGTGGGATGGAGTAAGAAGTGTAGTAATGCCAAGTAAAAATGTGCCTTAGACTCCTTATTATGATGTGAAGGAAAATTATCATTCAAGTATATGTATATATATAGGGGAAAGAAACGAATTATGGTAGTTAAGGATTATGAACAATATTAAGATAATTTTGAGAAATCAATCCAAAAATAATTCGATAAGGTATGCTAGATAATCCACAAAATAAAATGACAAATCATTACTATGATAATTAGGAGTGATGTTGTTGAAAATTATTTAGTGAAATTCGTACGCAAAGGAGTTTCTAAACGTATCAGAAGGATGTGTTGTTGGTGAAAAATTGTTACTTCCAAAGGAAAGGGAACAAAAACATGAAAAACCACAAAAAAGAACAAAAATTGTTTATTTTCGAATGAACAACGTTACCTGGAAATAAGGAACGACAATCACGACAAAGGGAATGACAACTGTTACATTTTAATGAACAATACGAGTCACAAAATGGGAACGACAATCATAACAAAGGGAACAATAGTTGTTCCATTCAAATGAATGACACTACCCGCAAAGGGAACAACAATCGCAACAAAGGGAACCACATTTGTTCCATTCAAATGAACGACACTACGTGAAAAGGGAACAACAATTGCAACAAAGGGAACAACAGCTTTTATGTTCGAATGAATGACAACGATGATGTTGAAGTTTTAAACCATCTAATTAGGTAATTGGAAACCTCCCACAAATAAAAAAATTTAGCGAATCTAGGATTGATTTCAACTAAATTCATTCAATTTTTATGGGTAGGTTTATTCAATGATCGATGTATTGGATGGTTTGTTAGTGACATGCATTCATTTTCTATTTACTACAACTTCACATCCTTTTAGTGAAGTCACATAATTGTTTGTTGCAGAACATGACATATTCATCTCCTGTGTAAAAAAAGGTTTATATTCGATGGAGTTTTTCAAAATGAGACAGGATCAATTTGAATTTTTAATAAGGAACAAAAAAGAGTGCTAATTATATTCATTACAAACATATTTTCTGGTTTTTGTTCTCCAAAACTCTTTATAATGACTTTCCTAAGAAGCAAAAAACTAAAAACTCAAACAAATATTTAAATAAAACTATATACAATATGTACAGTGTTGGAAAGACAACAATTTCATGGAACTGAATTTGTTGGGTTACCTTACCAACCAGCTAAAATTGAACAATAGGATCATTACTTAATTCTTAGCAAAATGATTCTTTTGAAAGTGGTTGATGGTAAAGTCATAGTCGATGTCCATTTACCAAAAAAGGAGAACCAGAACCGTCGATGGTAACTAAAGTGACAGTACCATTATCATGAAATTCATTGATTTCATATGGTCCCTACCACCTTGTCTGCAATTTCCCAGGAAAATACTAAAATCTGGAATCATAGAGAAGCACCGAATCACCTTTCTGGAAGGATTTATTATTGATATGCTTATCATTCCATCTATCTATCTACTTTTGAATAACAACTGTGCATTGAAGGGACAACATGCGTGCTTCAACTAACTCATTGAGCTATTGTAAGTGTTGTGTGTGTGCCTCTGTAATATCTAGTCCAATTTTTCGGGCCTTTCTTAGAGTCTTGATCTCAAATTCAATTGGAAAGATAGGTTATTTTCCAAAGACTAGGTGATAAGGAGAGTAGCCAATAGTTTTAGGCCATGTTGTGTGATAGGCCCATAAGGCATTTGGAAGCTAGGCTACCCAATTTTGACAGTTTGTCGAAACTATTTTTGTCAAGATTGCCTCCAAGACTTTATTGGTACTTTCCACTTGTTTGTTTTCCTATGGGTGATATGGGGAGGTAACTCTGTGTTTAATGTGATAATTGCGCAGAGTGGCCGTGATTTTATGTGCTGTAAATTGTGACCCTCCATCAGTGATTACTTCACTGGGTAATCCATAGCATACAAATAGTTCAAAAATAAAATTAGTGACTGCTTCCTCAGTTGCGTTTGGCAAGGTTACTGCTTCTACCCACTTGGTCATATATTCTGTTGCAACTAGTATATAAGATTTTTGGTTTGATTTTGGGTTGAAGGGGCCAACAAGATCAGACCCCGTGTGGAAAATATATCCACTAATCTAGGTGAACCATGCACTGCGTTGAACACTTAGTTTCCTTTATCTTGATGATAGGTGTGCTAGTAATCTCCCAACTCCTAGATAATTCGCCACATCAGCGTACCAAGGTATATTAATAGTGACAATGAACAGGTGTTCGTATGGAAATTGGTCTTCAAATCTCAAAGATTTATCTGTTTTGGGGACATGAGACAAGAAATCTACAACAATATTCTCTCTTCCCGACCGATACTTAATGATGATGTTGAATTCCTACAATAGCAACAACCACCGAGTAACATGTCCATTATTAATTGGTTTGTTGGATAAATATTTGATAGAAAAATGATCAGTATACAAAATAACCAGATATCTTCTTATATAGTGGCGAAATTTATTAATAGCATGTATAACAGCTAAAAAATATTTTTTCTGTTACTGTGTAATTTAATTGAGCATGAGTAATATTTTTGATAATAAAATAAATAGCATAATGTTTCTTGTCTTCTTCCTGTCCAAGGACAATGACTATGGTGATATCTGATGCATCTGAAGAGATGTGAAATGGTAATTTCCAGTTCGGTCCTCTCAACATCGGTCTTGTTGAAACTAACCTTTTGAGTTCTGCAAATGAAACATCACACTTATCAGACCACTAAAATTCCACATTACCAGTTAAAGAATGTAAAGGTGCATCCATTCTTGAATTTATTTCTATGAATCTGCGATAATATCCTGCACAACCAAGGAAACTACATACCTCAGTTTGTGTACGAGGTGTAGGCAGATTAAGGATTACCTCTATTTTTGTTGGATCTACCTTGATTCCATCTACAGAAACATAGTGTCCTAGTACCACACCTTCAGTCATCATCATATAACATTTCTCATGACTCAAACATAGTCTGGTAGCAATGCATGATTTCAGTACCTTCTCCAGATTTCTTAAATCTTGATCAAAGTCAGTGCCAGAAGGGGAAAAATCATCTATGTAAACTTCAAGTCATTCATTAATTAAATAAGAAAATATGCTTAAAATGGCTCTTTGGAATGTAGTTGGAGCATTACATAATCGAAAGGGAAACACTCGATATGCGAAGGTACCCCAGGGGCATGTAAATGTAGTTTTATCCTGGTCTTTTGAAGAAATATGAATCTGATTATAACCTCTTAAGCCATCTAGGAAGGAGAAAAATGGCTTCCCTGCTAAGGTATCAAGGATTTGATGAATAAAAGGTAAGTGAAAGTAGTCCTTTTGGGTAGCATTATTGATTTCTCTATATTCTATAGAAATTCACCACTTCCCATTCTTCTTATGGATCATTACTAGTGGAGAGACCCACCGACTGTCTGAAATAGGATATATGAAATATACATCCAACAATTTCTATAATTCTTCTTTAACAACATCCCTGAGATGAGTATTCAATCTTCATTGGGGTTGTCAGATGGGTCATCCATCATTTTAAATATATATATGATGTGTACAGAGTTGGGGGTCAATGCCCTTCATGTCGGGATATTCCCAAGAAAAAGCTTGTTGATATTTAGAAAGGATCTGAATTAATTTTTGTTGTTGTTTCTCATTCAATTTGGCATTAATGTTCAAATATCTCCCTGGTGCGGTTTCAACTGAAATGTTTTTATGGACAACAGTAGTGGGAATCTATTGCTTCATCTATTCTTCCAAAGGATCTCCCTGTGCTTCATTATCTAAAAAATATTTTAGCATTTGACAAGTTGGGTTTCCTATAACGGTTGGGATGTTAATGAAGCTATTGATCAAATCATCTTCCAGTTGGTTTTTGAGCCCAAGATCTTCTTCCAGTGTGAGAGGAGATCGTAGGTTTTCTTCTGGATATCTAGGTGGTTGCAATTACTGATGTATGACAGGTAGACTTGGTTTAGTTGCAGGATACATGATAAGGTTCTTTGTATCACTTCCTCTAGCAATTTTCATGTTACATGTGTGATATACTATGTATGCATTTGTTATTTCTAGCCATGGTCATCCCAATATCAATGGGTTTCCATCAAGTCTACTTCTTGGGTTGATAACTAGGAAATCAACTGGGTATTCCAAAGAGTCGACCGATATTTCTATGTCTTGTAATGTGTCGACTGGTTTAACGATCGATCTATTAGCCAATTATAACATAGTTGAAGTAGATTCGAAGGAGGTGATACCCAGGACATTACAGGTCTTGATGGTCATAATATTGATGGCTTCCCCCAAAACCACCAGTGTATTTGGAAAAAAAAACAACCTTGTATCTGAACATTTACCACAAGATTCCCTGGGTCTATGTATGCGATTAGCTCCTGCTTGCCTAGAATAAGATCAGACAAAGTTCCTACTACATGAATAGTTGATGGATTCTTATTTTTCCTTGTTGGCTTCTTCCCACATAATTCTTTAATTGTTTTTGCATAAATAGGAATATCTTGCAAAGCCTGTAGGAGTGGTATTTAAACACATAGATTCTTTAGTTCCCCAATGATATCAAAGTTAGGATATACATCTAGTTTTTCTATCATTAGACTTTCGGGAAACGAGGGAAGAGGAATTATGTTTTCATCAGGAATTTGTTGCTCGACTGTGTTTTCCCCCTATTTGTTTCTTATATTATGACCACAGTTGCTGGTTTTATTTTTGGTTGTATATCATTCTCACTCTCATGTTCTTGATGAACGTTTCTTTCCTCAAGAGAAATTACATGCCCTGATATCAACCAAAGTTCATTGCACCCTACAAAGTTAGTTTCACCCTCCAAATTCTTGACAATTTGCATGATTTGGACTAGTCTGTTATTAGGATTTGGGTTGGGTTGAGCTGGAAATTGAGGGTGCATTTGAGGTTGAGGAGTCTAGGGTAATTCAAGTGGAGCTTTTAAAGTGAGCAGAGCTTGAGGAGCCATTCCCATGGGTTGATTGGTTAGTCCCATGGGGAACTTCTAGTTTTGATTCCAATTGGGGTCTTGGGCAGCTGTGTTGTTCCACTGTGAAGGATATGAGTTATTATTTCAAATATGCCAAAATGGGGTAGGGTATTACAACTTAGGCCAAGTAGGATTAGCAACTGGTTGATTTGGCTAGGGTGTAGTAGGATATTGTTGGGACTTCCAGGTGGGGTTAGCAAATGGTTGGCCATGCCATGTGTTTCCATAATTATGTTGTTGATTATAATACCCAGAAAAGAAAGAACAAGGATATTGTAGAGTACCTGGGGGTTGAGATTTTCACTGGTGATGCTGAGCCATCATATATACTGGTTATGTTTCCTCTTCTACTTCTTTAAAGATAAATTTTAGTCCTGGGAGTTATGAGAATTGCTATGTTGCATGGTCTTTGGCACATATGGTGCAAGTATGAACCACATCCAAGGTACACTCCCTCGAACCATGTTTCCTTCTGCATCATGGAAAAAATATGGCCAACGACTACTCTACTTCTTCTTGTTTCTATTTAACCTCTACAACATCCAATTGTGTAGACAAAGTACTCAAAATTTTTGTTTTAAAATTGTCTAAAAGATTACTAACTTCTTCTACAGTGACACTCCCACTAGTATTGTTACTACATCTAGTGATGGGAGCCCATATTCCCGATCTGGTTCATGTACTTCCACATGAACACCTGATGCAGAATTGGAAAATATTACCTTTTCCCATTAAATTCAATGTTTATATCCATTCATCCTTCATACCTTTTATTAGAGTGGCTTTAAGTACCTCACATGGTAGTGGACCATAAGGTGTTCTGTACAACTTATATTGAAACCTTTCAATATATTCTTCTAATGTTTCATTTTCTTTTGCAGTCATTTTAAAGATTTCATCCTTTAAATCCCTGGTTCTACAGTAATATTGATATTTCGTAAGGA
>ML851431.1:19876-31121 GCA_009831015.1 Picea engelmannii
CCCTTAGGAAATTTAATCGTGCTACCTATATCTGGGATTTTAGGTGTTCCTTCTCCTATCAAAATCCCATGAGATCTAGGTTCAGGTGGTGGTGGGTTTTCCTTAGCAATTCCACTAGTCTCCCCTTCTCCTTATTTCAAATTACAAGAATTTTCCTCTTCTAAAGGATTGCAAGGTGGAGTATGTGTATTTTGGAAACTTTGTTTAGTCCCTTCAATTCCACTATGAACCTCAACATGAGCTACAGTTGGTGAATTTTCTACTTGAGGGATTCAGGTAGAACCTTTTCGAGTTCCAACTGAGGCTTGAGATTCATCTTTTTGGATAATTTCATCTATGAAAGTGCTCCCTCCATGGGGAACTAGGCCTTGGGATTTTGTAGTTTTTGGTAGGGGTTTTTGTTTTTTAGGTTCTTTCTTCTTATTCATACACACTGAAAAAAATTATATGCACCTATATAACCTCTATGCATCATCTCAAGGTAGGTGTTGACACAAGCATTTTACTTGTTTCCTACGTAGGTTCTTACCTTCTGTTTTCAATACCTCATCCTTCAAAGACGCAACCTATGTTATCTTTGACATTTTCCCCGACAGCGACACCAAAATGTTGGGCTCTAAAGATGTCATAAAAACAACCTTAGTATGACATTAATTTATCAACCGAGGATTCGTCTTCTCTTTCAACAATGTCAAAAAAGTCTATGTAGATAGTCGTAGAGGTTTAAATAATGAGATAATTCTGTTTAAATAAAATATGATTCTATCTAGTTCACTTCCATAATCAAGTCTTCACACATTCATTAAAAAATCTTAAACTAATAACTCGCTTAACATAATTGTAATATGATCAATAATACACCACGAATCAAAGAATCAATCAATTTACTGAATTCATTTGTCTAAGGAAAAATAATTTAATTTGCAAAAACACTTAATGAATCAATCTCTCAATGGCTAATTAACTTTTTTGGAAAAGAAAAATGATCTACTGCATATTTTTAATAAGGAACAACAAATGTGAATTTAAGTGAAAGGAACAACAAATGTGAACTTGATAAAAGGAACATCGTATGCAAAAATGAAAGGAATTCTCAAACGATAAACTAACAAAAATTGGAAATGGAACAACAATCCACATTCTTCAAATGAAACATCTATCCTCTATAAATGAACAACATAACTAATTCATAAAAGAATCAACACACTCACGAATTTATCATAACTATTGCAAGGAAATTCAAATCACAGAACTAAAACATAATTGATGCAATTACATATGAGTTAGTAACTCCTTTCGACTGATCCCATGGTCTTCAGAAGGTACTGCTATGAAAAACTCAGTACGCAAAGATGATCAAAACGCTTGAAGCTTTCATTAATTCCATAACTGGTAAATCATTTACAATGAGATTGCTTGCACATAATGTCAACAATTAAGATATATGAATGCTTGGATAAATTTCTTGGATATCTCTCTATTGTTCAATATCATTTATATATTACAATGAAATAAGTAAATTAATCTATCTTGAGGATCGAGAGATCCTTAGGATTTATTTTACTATTTATGAGGATTACAAAATAAAAAGTCAATCTTCCTTAAAACTGTTTTGTGCCTGATTTCTTCGATTTTTAATGACTTTTGCATCTTCATGATCTCCTTAACTATTCTGAGTTAACAACAATCATCCATTTCTGCAATAAAATCAAAACAATTCAAACAAAAGTTCAAAAAATATCCAATATCACTCAATAATATTTCTAAAAGACTTTTTAATCATTTTCTTCCCGAATTACTTCTAATTAATATAAAAGTCAATCAAGAATATATCATAAACCATAGTAGTAAGGAGAATATTTATACATTTTTCTCAATTCAACATCTGTTATAGATATTTATCTAGTCTAGAGTACCATGCTCTAGGATCATGATTTAGAACATACAAGGCATTCTTCAATTTTCACACTAAATTTGTGTCTCTGACAACCGAAATCCTTTTGTTTATTCGATGTAGAATTCTTCTTCATCTTCTGCTTCTCCTTCATAAATTTGTTACATTGATTCATTTTCTTCTTCCTTTAGTTCTTGTCCACATGTTTCATCAATTGTTACATTGATTCTTTCCACAACTTTGTTCAACCTCAAATTGTAACACTTGTATGCTTTCATTGTACTTGAGGAACCATAAAGTACTCCTTTGTCCACATGAGTGTCAAACTTTCCCATTCTTCTATCTTCTCTTTTGATGTAGCATTTTCTTCCAAATACTTTGAACTACTTCGCATTTGTTGGTCTTCCTTTCCATAGCTCATAGGGAGTTTTTTCATTGATGTTTCTGAGCATTACTCTATTTTGAATGTGAGCTTTTGTATGCACTGCATGTGTCCAAAAAATATATGTCAATTTTTAATCCATTAGCATTTGTTTGATCCATTTCCTGTGTAATTATCAACCTTTATGATAATGTTCCTTTGTCTCTAAACCACTCTCTGAAAAAATATATGAATCCATGCTCTTGTCCACTATCATATATATTTCCAAACCTACTAAGTGTTCTTATTAATCCATATGTGTCCATATTGTCCAAATCTCTACTGCACAACTATCCATAATGTTGACCCATTTATCACTATACTATCATGAAGCCTTGATTAATCTATCAAAATGTACTTCTGCTAACTGAATGCTCTGAATCTGTCTTCTCAAAATCTACAAGCTGCTCGAAAGATGGTTCTTTGGTCAGTCATAGTTATTGCATAGACTCCCCCTATCTAATATTTATATTACCTGGGATTCTCTAAGTTGGATGGCTCAGAACAATTCCTGCTATGATGTGTATTCATCATCATCTTCATTGGTAGATTCATTATCATCTTCATTAGTAGATTCATTATCTCTCTGAGTTGTGACTTCTTTATTTCTTTCAGTGGATTCATCTTTCACTATAATGCCTGAAAGTACAATCTCTTGAACTTGTTCCTTATTTACATGTCCTTCCTTTCTTTCAGTTATTTTCCAAACCTTTCTATATCTGACATCTTTCTTTTTCTCTATATAATTTTCTTCATCTCATTTTATTGCCAATCTTGCGGTCTCTGGTACTTGGTGTTTGTTCACTTGTTCTTCCTTTGTTCTTATCCATACTATATTATATATGATATCAGTGTTCTCTTTCATGGAAGTATCAATCATGCTTATAAAATTACTATCTATGTGTCCATATTTATGACATTTGTAATACTCAATGTTACCTGTAGCCACATAGGCACTTATTTCTTGAACATTTCTTTTATAATCCTTGCAATCTGCAACCTTATGTCCAAAGTTAGTACAATAAAAACAATGACCATAAAATAAATTTTCATACATGGGAGTGAATGATCTTATTTGTGGAGTAGTCCTTCTGAATTTTTTCCCTGACTAATCATGATAATGATTGAATCTTCTTTGTGGCTTGAACATGGATGGTCTTCTTGAAGATGTATCTTCAATAGTTTTATTAGATTCTGGTTGACCATGATTCCTTCCTTTGAGTACTTCTACATAACTCTTTCTATTTTATGCATTCTTCTTTTCTAGTAACATGGGGTGTTTCTCTTCATTCTCTATAACTGATGAGGATGTTTTTGTCTCTTCAACATTCTTCTTGAGCTTGACGATTTTACTTCTCAATGTGACAACTTATTCTTCAATATTCTCAAACTCTTATTCTTTCTTCATTATATAAGACTTCATGACTTCTTATGTTCTTTTATCTTCTTCAAGCTAAATTTGTAATGTGATTATTTCTTCTTCAAGTCCTTTCTCTTCTTGACCAAACTCTGCCTCAAGTTGGTTTAGATCGTTAGTTCTTTCCTTGAGATGATCTTTCAATATATTCTCTCTCATTTATGCTTCTTTCTTCGTCCTTCTATGCTTCTATGTTGGCTTCCAAATTCTTCTTTTGATATTCAAGATTTTCTTTGATCGTTTTGGATTTTTCTAGCTAAGTTCTTAAGTTCTCGATGACCTGTTGGGATTCTTCAAAAATGTGAACACTTTCCTTTTGTTTCATCAATTCTTTCCTGAGTGACTTGTTTTCTTCTCTTAGTTCATCTTAAGCACTAATCAATTCTGATTCATAATTGTCTTCCTTTTTAATTATTTTTTCTCTCTCATTTTTGTCATGGCATTCTATTTCAAGATGTCCATGTTTTTCACAATTAAATAAAACCAACATACCTCTGGTGATTATGTATTGTTCTTCTTTTGAATTTGTTTGACATGGTGAACATAATTCTTCTTG
Organism: Picea engelmannii; assembly: GCA_009831015.1. Lineage (NCBI taxonomy): Eukaryota > Viridiplantae > Streptophyta > Pinopsida > Pinales > Pinaceae > Picea > Picea engelmannii. Next base: position 24,165 of record ML851431.1, read on the forward strand.
ATGTGTATCTACATCTTCTTTGGCATTTTCTGAATCTGCGATGGGTGACGAATATATGTCATGTAACTTATCCCAAATTTCTTTGGCTGATGAACAATTACCAACCTTTTCTCTTACCAGATTAGGAAATCCTTCCCAAATGAAATCCATTGCTATTTTGTTATTCTTCTTCAATTCCTTTATGGTTGCAGTCTTTTCCCTTTTTGAACTATCATATCCTGTAAAAACTAATAGCCAAATATAATGTCCCTGTTCCTGTAAAAATACTTTCGTCCTTATGCTCCACATCTCATACTTTAAACCATTCTGACCATTAAACATTTGTACTCCATTCTCATAATAATCCATAATATCCTTCAAGTGTTTAAATTGTTTCCTAAAGGAACCGACTCTGAAACCAAATGTTGGATTATTGAGAGGAGGGGTGAATCAGTAATAGAGAAATTTAATCATTTTTCACCATAAAATGCAAGTGTTATATCAATGTAGCATTATCATCCAATAGTTTCAGAGTAAATAAACAATAAACAAATGAACAATCACACACATACAAAGTACACCAGTGTTTTACGTGGAAACCCAAAGCAGGAGAAAACCACATAATGATTTTTCTTATATGTCTTTAAGAATTACATTCATTGGAAGCACTAACTTCCTTTGTTTTCCAACTGCAACTCGAAGGAGGTTCCAGCCCCCTAGTTTCTTAGCCTACAACCTGAAGGAGGCTACAACTCCCCAATTCTCTAGATACAACCAGAAGGAGGCTACATCCCCCTAGTTTCTTAGGCTACAACCTGAGGGAAGCGCCAACTCCCCAATTCTATGAATACAACTAGAAGGGGGATACAACCCCCTATGTTCTCCACCTACAACCGGAAGGTGGCTACAACCACTTGTCCTTTCCCCATCCAACCACCCTGACATAGAAGTAGAATGATGGAACCACTGTCACACTATCATTGTGAGATATACTGTTGTAAACCTGTACCAATAAACCTATAATCAACCTGTAATAACATGTACCGATAACCTATGCCAACATGTACCATAAAAAAATGCATCAACCATGCACCAAACCTTTACAAATAACTTGTCACAATAACCTGTCCAAACAACCTCTAATCAAACTATACCATAAACAAGTGCATCAACCATGCACCAGCCTGTACTATCAACGAGTGCATCAACCATGCACCAAATATGTACTAATAATGCAAAAAATACACATAAACTATGACTCATCAAGATGTACCAACATCGTCAACTATACACCTCATGTATGTGCCAACTCATCAACTACTTTTCTCAACCATGTACCCAACATGTACCTCAAACATATACCAAATACCTATACCAATATAACCATCAAAAGTTCTCTATAAATACGTCATGCCATCCATAACAAAATACTGTAAACCCTTACATCAAACCATGTGTCATAACTTCACTTTTATGTATCCTCAAGGATGTATCATTCATAAGCCAATCATATACCAATACCACTAACAAATTTCTCTCACAATGCACCACAAGATATGCTAATAAATCAAACTAAGTGCACTGACAATATACTTCAATACATATGCCTCAAAACCATTCTATAACAAGCCCTAAAATTCCAATAGGGCATCCAACATATTTACAAGGAAAACCCTCAACTAGATTCATAAATTCAACACTACACATATGAAAACCATACCGTTTTCTTCTTGTTGCGTTCTGCTGCCATGATTTTTCTGTCACGATTTTTCTGTCGCACTTTTTCTGTCACAGTTTTTCTATCGCACTTTTCCTACCACAATTTTCTTTCCACACTTTTGCATTTGCGGTTTTTCTACTGCACTTTTCATGTCACACATTTTCTGCCAGAGTTTTTCTTCCGCACTTTTCTTGCCACGATTTTCCTACTGCATTTTTGTTGTCGCACTTTTTCTACTACGCTTTTCTTGCCATGATTTTCCTGCCACACTTTTTCTTCCACACTTTTCCTGCCGCACTTTTCCTCCTGCACTTTTTCTATTGTAGTTTTCCTGCCATGATTTTTCTACTACACTTTTTCTGCCGCACTTTTCATGTCACACTTTTTCTACCACACTTTTCTCTATCAATAATACCTACCCAAATAATATTTCACAAAATATATATTCAATGATATTCAATAGGTGATTAAATGAGAGACCTTTTTCTCTTATTTATAATTTCATGTGGCTTCCTCAAGGGGTTACCTTCTAACCATATTAACCCACTTTCGTTATTTTAGGGTTAACCCACTTCTAACCACTTGTCCACTTAACTTGACCACTTTCCACAATTATTAATTTCTCCATTAAATTTATTATTTAAATAATTTATTTTGCATCTACTTTGACTTATAGTACACTCATCACTTCACTTTATTATTTAAATAATTTCTTCTTTGCAACCACTTTGACTAATTTGACCTTTTGGGGATTCTATATGACTCATGAGGGTTATTCAACTTCACATGGCCATAACTCTCTAACCATGAGGAGTTATGTGACATTCTACATACCACTGGAAATGGCATGCCATGTATTATCCATCTAGAATAGTTTTAACTGCAAATATATCAAAACTCATACCATTATCCATCAAACAAACTTGGGTCCATTACCCAAACCTTTGTTCCACCATAATTCGCTACCGGACTTTCTTCAAGGATTGACATCAATGAAAAACAACCCAAATAATAAAAAATATCCCCCTTTGGCATTGAGGGAAACACTCTGATGCAATACATAAGTCATATCACTCATGCTCCCCCTGTGACCATCGCTCCCCCTGTGACCATCGCTCCCCCTGGAGCCATGCCTATGTGCTCTTTCTCCAATAATTTACCTTTTCATCTGATAAATCTATCCCCCTTTTTAATCAATGGCAAAGGCATATTTCCATCTAGGGATGCTCCCCCTAACTAAATTGTCCTTGGGGATACTCCCCATGATTGAAGTCTTCCTAAAACTAATCCCCTAACTTGAACTGTCCTCTTTATGGTGCTTCATCATTTAAATCTAAGACATATAAGATAAGCATTCAAAATATATCATTTTGGAGTGTAAATTACTCCGAGTATCTGGCAAAAATACTCAAAGGATTCCCTTGGAAGCAGTTTTGTAAATGTGTTTGCCACTTGTTCTTTTGTGCCCACATATTCAACTATGATGTTCTTCTCTAGAACTTGTTCCCATAGAAATTGATACTTTATTGGAGTGTGCCTCGTCTTGGAGTGCATCACCGGGTTCTTTGAGATACTAATGGTGCTTGTATTATCAAAATAGATTGGAATGGGCTCATCACACTCAACCTGTATATCTGTCAAATTTTTTTTCATCTATAGAAACTGAGTACAACATCTCACTTCTACAATATACTTCACTTAGACTATAGATAAATATAATGATGATTTTTTCTTGCTTATCCAAGATACTAAAATCTCACCGAAGTAGAATGCTTCTCCACTAGTTCTTCGTTGGTCATCAATGAAACCTACCTAATCTTCATTTTTGTAGGAAATAAGTGATAGATCCTTTCCTTTTGGATACCATAATCCAAACTCTTATGTTCCTTTTAGATATCTGAAAATACTATTCACTTCTAAGACACATGATTCCTTTGGTTCTTCTTGAAATAGTGACACATGTCCAACTTCCTACATTACATCTGGTCTGGATGTTGTCACATATAGTAAGCTATCAATCACTGACCTATATTACGATGGTCTCTCAACTTTGAATAATCATCTTTCCTGAACTTGCAACTATTTTCATAGGAGTGGTAACTGGTTTGCAATCTTCCATTCCAAACCTCTTTATCCTTTCTCTGATATACTTAGTTTGAGAAATAAAAATTCCTTGGTTTCTTTGACACATATGAAGACCCAGAAAGAGGGATATTTTTTCGAGTAATGACATTTCAAATTCATTTCGCATATCCTTTGCAAATTTATGGATTAACCTTGATGTAGATCTTGTCTCTTGTGCTTCCTTTTACGAACCCTGCATGTTGTAGATATTTATCCAGTCTGGAGTACCATGCTCTAGGAGCCTGTTTTAGACCATACAAGGCCTTCTTCAATTTCCATACTAAATTTGCATTCTCTAACAATTAAAATCCTTATGGTTGTTCAATGTAGACTTCTTCTTCATCTTCTGCTTCTTCTTCGTAAATTTGTTCCATTGATTCATTTTCTTCTTCCTTTAATTTTTGTCCACCCGTTTCATCAATTGTTACATTTATGCTTTACACAACTTTGTTCAACCTCATATTGTAAAACTTGTATTCTTTCCTTGTACTTGAGTAACCATGAAGTACTCCTTTGTCCACACGAGAGTCAATCTTTCCCATTCTACCATATTCTCTTTTGTTGTAGCATTTGCTTCCAAATACTCTGAAGTGCTTGACATTTGTTGGTATTCCTTTCCATAGCTCGTAGGTAGTTTTTCCATTGTTGTTTCTAAGAATTACTCTACTTTGAATGTGAAATTCTATATTCACTGCATGTGTCCAAAAACTATATGTCAATTTTGAATCCATTATCATTGTTCGAGTCATTTTCTGTGCAATTATCATCCATTATGATAATGTTCCTTTGTCTTTGAATGACTCTTTGAACTAATATATCAATCCATGCTCTCTTCCACTATCATAAATTTCTCCAAACCTACTAAGTTTCCTTATGAATCCATATCTATCCATATTTTCCAAGAATCTACTGCACAATTGTCCATAATGTTGACCCATTTATCACTATACTATCATCAAGTCTTGATTAATCTATCAAAACATACTTCTGCTAATTGACTGCTCTGAATATGTCTTCTACAACTATGCAATATGCTCGAAGGATGGTTCTTTGGTCTATCACAACTATCGCATAGACTCCCCCTGTCTAATATTCATATTACCTAGGAGTCTCTAAGGCGGATGGCTTAGAACAATTCCTCCTCTTATGTGTATTCACCATCATCTTCATTGGTAGATTCATCATCATCTTCATTAGTAGATTCATCATCATCTTCATTGGTAGATTCATTATCTCTCTGAGCTCTGACTTATTCTTTCTATTTGTGGATTCATCTTTCACTACAATGCCTGAAAGTACAATCTCTTGAACATGTTCCTTATTTACTTGTCCTTCCTTTCTTTCATTTATTTTCCAAACCTTTATGTATCTGACATATTTATTTTTCTCTATAGAATTTTCTTCATCTCATTTTATTGCCAATCTTGTGATCTTTGGTACCTGGTCTTTGTTCATGTGTTCTTCTTATTTTATTATCCATACTTTCTTATATCTGATATCCGTTTTCTCATTCATGGAATTATCTATCATGCTTCTATAATCACTGGGTATGTGTCCATATTTATGACATTTTTAACACTCAATGTTACGTGAAAACACATAGGCACTTCTTGCTTGAACATTTATTTTATAATCCCTACAATCTGCAACCTTATGTCCAAAGTTAGTACAATAAAAACAATTACTATAAAATAAATGTGCATACCTGGCAGTGAATGATCTTCTTTGTGGAGTAGTCCTTCTAAATTTTTTCCTTGACTGATCATGATCATGATTTAAGATTCTTTGTGGCTTGAACATGGAAGGTCTCCTTGAATATGTAACTTCAATAGTTTTCTTAGATTTTGATTGACCATGATTCCTTCCTTTGAGTACTTCTTCATAACTCTTTCTATTTTATTCATTCTTATTTTCTAGCAACCTAGAGTGCTTCTCTTTATTCTATATAACTGATGTGGATGTTTATGTCTCTTCAACATTCTTGTTGAGCTTGATGATTTTACTTCTCAATGTGATAACTTCTTCTTCAATCTTCTCAACCTCTTCTTCTTTCTTCATTATATAATACTTCATGACTTCTTCTGTTATTTTCTCTTCGTTAAGATGAATTTTTAATGTGATTATTTCTTCTTCAATTCCTTTCTCTTCTTGACCAAACTCTGTCTCAAGATGGTTTACACCGATAATTCTTTCCTTAAGATGATCTATCAATATCTTCTCTCTCATTTCTGCTTCTTCCTTATGTGCTTCTATGTTGGCTTCCAAATACTTCTTTTGATATTCAATATTTTCTTCGATCTTTCTGGATTCTTCTAACTAAGTTCTTAATTTCTCGATGACCTATTTGGATTCTTCAAAAATGTGAACGCTTTCCTTTTGTTTCATCAATTCTTTCTTGAGTGACTTGTTTTCTTCTCTTAGTTCATCTAAAGAAATAATCAATTCTTCTTCATAATTGTTTTCCTTTTTAATTAGTTTTTTTGTCTCATTTCTTTCATGGCATTATATTTCAATATGTTTTCATTTTTCAGAATTAAAGAAAAACAATATACCTCTAGTGATTATGTACTCTTCATCTTCTGAATTTGTTTGACATGGTGAACATAATTCTTCTTGATCTGTATATGCATCTTCTTTGGCACTTTTTGAATGTGTGATGGGTGAAGAATATATATCATGTAACTTATCCCAAAGTTCTTTGGCTGATGAACATTTGCCAACCTTTTCTCTTACCAGATTATCTAATCCTTCCCAGATGAAATCCATTGCTATTTTGTTATTCTTCTTCAATTCCTTCTTGGATGCAGTCTTTTCCCTTTTTGAACTATCATATCCTATAACAACTAATATCCAAATATAATGTCCCTGTGCTTGTAAAAATATTTTCGTCCTTCTGCTCCACATATCATACTTTAAATCATTTAGACAATTAAACATTGGTACTCCATTCTCATAATAATCCATGATCTCCTTCCAGTGGTTAAATTGTTTTCTGAAGGAACCAAATCTAAAACCAATTGTTGGATTACTAAGAGGGGGGTTGAATCAATAATAGAGTGATTTAATCTTTTTTCACCATAAAATGCAACTGTTCTATCAATGTATCATTATCATCCAATAGTTTCAAAGTAAAT
>ML851432.1:18030-40950 GCA_009831015.1 Picea engelmannii
AAGTAAGCCATATCAAAATATTTGGTTGTCCAGTATTTGTACACATTCCGAAAAAGAAGAGAACCAAGCTAGACCCTTCACGAAAGAAGGGAATATTTGTTGGATACTTTGAGGTCTCAAAGGCCTTCATAGTTTATATACCAGGTTACCATCATATTTAGATCATCAGAAATGTAAACTTTGATGAAGATGCAACACTCAATAAATCAAGGAGATGCCAACTTGAAGAAGTATATGAAGAAGAACCTGTAATTCCCAGAGTTACAAAATTAGTGAGGGAAGTCACAGTTTCCCCCAATGATGAGATTCAAGAAGATCATTATATGATAGAATCTCAAGAACCTCCACATATGGCGATCTCTCACAAGAGAAAGCCAACTTGGGTGAGGGAACTTATTCAAGATGGAGAGAAGTATGGTGCCCTAGAAGGAACCATGAGACAAGTCAAGAAACCTAAGCCATTCTCCAGTTATATGGCTTTGATGTGTGATCTCATAGAGAAGGTTCCTACTTTCCATGACAAAATAATACCAATCCATTATAAAGAGTGGTGTATGGGAAATAGTTTCCAGACCAAAGAGAAAATATGTGGTATCTTCCAAATGGTTATACAAAATAAAACATGTTGCTGATGGAAGTATTCAAAAATCTAAAGCAAGGTTTGTAACTCGTGGATTTTCTCAAAAGGAAGGAATTGACTATGAAGAGACGTTTTCTCCTGTATTCAGATACACTTCTATCAGAACAATCATAGCCCTTGCAGCTAAGATGAAGTGGAAGTTACACCAGATGGATGTGAAAACAACCTTCTTAAATGGTGTCATTGAAGAAGAAGTGTATATAGAACAACCTCAAGGGTTTGAAGTGGAAGACATAAAGACTCATGTCTGTAGGCTGAAGAAAATCCGTACAGATTGAAGCAAGCTCCTAGAGCTTGGTATGGAAGAATTGATAGTTTCCCGACGAGCTTGGGATTTACCAAGAGTAAAGATGATTCTAACCTTTACTTCAAGGTTATGAATGATGAGCCAGTTATATTGCTACCGTATGTGGATGAATTATTCTTAATTGGAGAAGAAAAGATCATTACTGATTGTAAGAAGAAGATCATTACAGAGTTTGAGATGAAAACCTATGCCTAATGCACTATTTCTTAGGTCTTGATGTTTGGCAAAGCCCATAGAAGATCTTCCTTAACTAAGGGAAGTATGCAGTTGAAATACTGAAGAGGTTTGATATGTTGGAGTGTAAATCCATGAACACACCCATAGAAACAAAGTTGAAGCTCCTGGTTGATACTTCATCAGAATTGGTTGATGCTACGTTGTACAAACAGATCATTGGATCGTTGATGTATCTGAAAAATACCAGGCCAGATATATGTTTTTCTATGAACACCTTGAGTCAGTGTTTGGTAGAGACCAGACATGTTCACCTTGTTGCTGCAAAAAATGTGATAAGATACCTTAAGGGTACGTTGGACTTTGGTCTCTATTATAATGGAGATCATGACTTCAGACTGATTGGTTATACCGATTCAGATTGGGCTGGAAGTGTTTTTGATAGAAATAACACTTCAAGATGTTGTTTCAGTCTAGGGTTAGCCATGACTTCATGGAAGAGTAGGAAGCAATCTAGTATTTCTCTAAGCACAACAAAATCGAAATAAATTGTTGCATGTTCCTCCAGTTGTGAAGCCATATGGCTTTGGAAGTTGTTGACATGTCTATTTTATCTGGAGATGGAAGCAACCATGATTCTATGTGGAAACTAGAATTGGATAAAGATGACATAGAACCCTGTGTTCCATGAAAAGTCGAAGCACATAGAAATCTAGTATCACTACATTCGTGATATGGTGCAGAGGGGATCCATAAAGCTCCAATATGTTGGCACAAATGAACAAGTTGCATATGTGTTAACCAAGCCCTTGTCTCGTGTAAAGTTTGAGCACTTTCAAGACAAGCTTGGTAAGTTCGAAAAGACCCCTCGAAAGGGGGAGTGATGGTGATGATACTATGGTATCATGACCAACAACGGGTAGCTCAGTTAAGATTTTATATCCTAGGGAACTGATCATCCATGGACAGATCTAGAAGGTCCGGTAAGGACGGTCTGTCAGAGTACCTGTGCATGTATATGCTAACTGTGGTCAGTAGTGGTAGATCCGTTAGGATTTTTATAATCCTAGGGAATCTTATGATTCCTAGGCAGATCCTGAAGGTCCGATAAGGACAGTCTGTCAGAGTACCCCTTGGTAGCTTCATTAGGATTTTATATCTTAATGAATCTTATCATTCCTGGGAATATCCCTAGGGAATTTCATAGTACCACAAAATGTTATTGATACACCTGCCTCATTTTGTTTCCCCATGATGATGATGACGTTGTTGCTCCAACCTCATGCTGTGATGACGATGTTGCTCCAACCTCATGTTGTTGATGTTGTTGTTATTGATTTTATGCTAACCAATATTGATGTTTCAGGTTCCAACTTCATACTGTAAACGATGATGATGATGCCATTCCAGCTCCATACTATGAATGCTGATATGATTGATGATGAGAAAAACTTTCGATGATTTATAGATATGTCAGTTAGTGTTCCATATGCTGTTGATGTTGCAACCCTCTCTCTCTCTCTTGATGATGTTGTAGAATACCCTTCTTGTTAAGGGAGAGTGTTGAAATATTGTAACTGCAAAGAACATTCTACTTATTATTGAGCTATTATATTATAGATCAATCCTCTTTTGTGGATTGATCATGTCAGGATTTGTATATGTCCAAATCCCATTTTGTGGATTGGTCAAATCTTAATTATATGTTGCTAATTAAGAAGTCAACCCCCATGCCTAATTAAAGTGGTTTTAACCACTAAGTGAAGAAGTCAACCCTGCTTGATGAAGAGACACCACCCTAGCGCCTACCAGCTAGTATAAATAAGAGTGGAAGGCACCTCATTAGCTCACTCAATCAAGTCACTCATCTAGTGCGCAAGTTCGAAGGAAGCTGCAGTTGCCAATTGCCAGAAGAAGGAAGAGAGAGGTGCACTGCTCAGTGTTGGATATTCTCTTGTGTTTGGTTTATTATCTTGGCATTGTATTGACATTCTATATTAAGGAAGTTTTTGTTGGGTTTTCTCCCCCATGAGGATTTCCCAGGATAAATGTTATGTACCTTGTGATTGTGTATCTTTCAATGATCCTGCTTATTGTTACACATCAAAATTACTCACTTCAATAGTGTCACAAGTTTCATCATTACAAGTGTTGTAAGTGTCGCACTCTGTCTGCAAGTGTCACAAACTTCATACTGCCATCTTGCCTATGTCATGCCTCTAATGACATCATAAGGACACTTAAGACACCTCAAAGACTAGTTTTGAAGAAGAGAAATCAATTGACAGAAGAGTACAAGCCTTTTGCAACTGGAAAAACCACTCAAAATGGATTTTGGAGGGAAGCATTCCCCTACCCACTGTCAGGGACTGCCAGCGCTCCCTGGGCCTCTTTGGGGGAGTGCTCAAATTCTCTGTGTACCGTTTTGGGGGAGCACTACCTTTTCTGAATGGATTTTTGGTTTGTTGAGCTAAAACAGGGAAGAATCCCCTCAATTTCTGAAGGTGGTTGGATTTGAATAGAAGGTCAAGGCATGATCTTAGGGAAGATCCTCAATTGAAGGAGAAGAATCATCAACTTATCCCAAATATCTCTCAAGTGGTTGGGCCTCTCCAAGTTTATATAAGGAGGTCTCCTCATGGTAGAAAGGAGGTAGAGACTAGAGATTGATACCAAACTTATGATCCTGTAAGTGGTATTAACAGAAATGTGTGGAGATTGAGAATTACACCAAACTTATGATCTCATAAGTGAGATGTCATCAAAGAAATCAGTGTAGATTACTTGAGCAAAGGGGTTGGACAAGGAAAACTAGAAGAAGCTGTTGCACCTTCATTAAAGGATTGTAAGTACTTTTACTTGTTCTTATCAATATATCAATGCTTGGCTTGTTTCTTTCAAACTTATGTTTGTTCCACATCAGTTTTTCTTCAGTAGATAGATCTATATTTGAGCTAATCTCAGTAGAATAGGAAGTCCATTATATCTTTGTTTGTTCTGCAGGACATATCAAGGAGCTCAGGATCAAGGCTCGGCTGGGACTTTGCGAGGACAAATTCTGTTAACAAGGTACACACCTTTCTTCTTCCTATTCGTATGTTAGCTTAATTAGATCTAAAAGGATTTCAATGTCCATGTTAAGCACTTTTCTGTCTTGGCCTTAGGAGTCTAGAGAACAAGAGGTAATCCGCTTGTCCACAGGAGGATTCACCTGTAACACTTATGATATTATTGTCTAGTAAATTGAAAAGAACTTAATAGTTGCTCTAAATTTAACAAAGGGTCCACAAGTCACATGTATCATGCCAAGTGAGCCAAATTTAATAGAATAACCACCCAAACATGTGCATTAAATCCCCCTTTTTCAAACTAAACAAATGCTCAAAGGCGTTGTAAAATTTTCCAAATTTAAGTATGGGAAGGTTGTCATGATGCCCTATCGGGTAGGCCAATCCCCAAGTCAAGGAGTGTTTCCCAAGAAGACTCTCTCTAATTCATGTTGTTAATATGAGGTGGATGGAGGTATGGATTTTGGGCATGGGGTTCTTAACATATCAAGGGCTCATATTGTCTCCTTTATGGTTGCCTTTATGGATGGTGTGCTCCATCCCTCGTTTGCAATGCAACCTTTTTCCAAGCCCTTCTATTTTCCATTAATTTATTATGGTCCAAACATTGAGTTCTATGTGCAATGGAAAGTAAAGATCACTGTAATGCCACTTGAATTTAGGAACACATTGAGTGCCATATGCATTGGAAATTAAAAGACATCACAAATGTATTCCCCCAACAAGCGAGATATTTTTTAATTATGTGTTTTCTTTTTTTAAAGGTTCTTAAGTTTTTTATGGAGAAGAATTTCATTGCTCTTAGGACCTTAGGTTGAGCATATAGAGGGATAATTTATGGCTTTTAACTTTAACTACAACACCTCTGGGCCTTTATCCCCTTCTTCCCATGAAATTAGGTACAAGCCCTTATTAGGGTCAATAAGCCCACAAATCCAACAAATGAGAAAATGAAAGGGAAGAGGCGTGGAAAGTGGTAAGTACATGTGCGAATGGTACGATGACACTTCAAGGAGACCCCCTAGTAGAAACCATTTTTCTGAGGGTGACCCATTTACTAGGAAACCATGTCAACCACAAAGGTGAAATGAGGAAAAAAATATAATTTCCAAGCAAACATTTTTGTAATCTTGAAATAACTCTTTGCAACATGCTCAAATACTTCAATTATTAAAGTGACACTTACCATGAGACTATACTTGTTACCTCATGAAGCAAGATCTGCTATCCTTTTTGGGCGAAGTTGGTGTGGTGGATGATGCTATGTTGTTGTCGATGAATAATGATGTGTGGTGGAGAGGAAGGGATCTATCTTCTCACTATGGGCTCAACTGGTTATTTGGCTCTCAATACTCCATGTATTCAACTTGCGAGCGTCAAGACATCATCTCCTTAGTTACCCATAGTTTGGGGGGGTAACATATGGCTCCTACATGGGGACATGTGCTTGTCGTAGAGTACATGAGAACCTCAAAATCTCCTGGTAAGACTTATGCCTACACATACTCAAGCAATATATTCAAGCATCGAGGGGTGGCTTCTTCACCCTTTGTTGATATAATCAAAACTTCAAAGTTTCAAATATTCCTTAAAAGAAAATTTGGCATTTTTCAAAAACTTCTAACTAACATGTAATATGAGTCAAGCAAATGTGTCAAACAACTATGCATAAATGAAACCAAACAATATGTCAAGAAAAGCACGATAGAAAATGCAACTATACTATGATGAACATACAAATACAATGCATGAAAACAAATGACCTACCTACTTACTTGGGGCTCGAGGCTCGCAAAGATCAGTTTCCATCAACATAGGGTCAGAGGATAGACCCATCAATATGTAATGGCATTTTCCTCCCATCCATGGTAGATAAATAGTAAGTTCCCTTCTCTGCCTTCTTCTTGACGATGTAAGAACCAAGCCATAAAACTTCACTCATCTTGTCAGACTTTGGCTTTCCCTTCCTTTTATGCCGCATGAGCGCAAGGATTCCTTCATCAAACTCAACATAAGGTATGTATTCAATGTAAGAATGTGTAGGTGGCTCTACCTTGACCATGTCCATGATAGCCTTTTCTCGCTCTTCATCTTTCTTGTCTTCATCCTTCTTGAGTATCTTGATGGACCCTGAATATTTTCCTTGGTATTCCGCAAGATTCTCCTTATATTTGTTTGTCTTTGAAAGTAGCGTGTTAATACAATCTTCTTATGAAAAATAAAATCCCAAGGATCATACTCAATGACTTGAGGTGCCGCGTTATACTCACAGTCACTCCAACAGTCAGGGATATTTGGATCAACTACATGATTCTTTGCAACATGTTGACTATATAAAATCTCAAAAGTCCCATCCTGCATAGGGATATGTGCATGAGTGAGGTCCATACTGAGAAAACCTCCAAGGGTAGAAGACCAAATTCTTGACAAGAGCATGCCCTAAGCGTCTAGTACATCAATCACAATTATATTAATGATGAAGCTAATGTGAGGGAAATCCTACAGATATACTTCCAAATCTTTTATGAGACTGTACACTTTCACCTTTTTTGAATCAATACCACAAACATTTTCATAAGGTCGGGTTGTCTTCAAACCAAGTTGTTTCAAGACCTTTAGAGACATTACGTTTTCCAAGGCTCCAAAATGTTGAATTTTCATCTCAAGCAATTAACTAGATTAGTGCTCTTTTACTTTTAAACAACTATCAAAATAACTACATATAAAGGATCACTGAAAGAATAACATCCACAACAGACACAAGATTTACCCTGGGAAAACCCTCTAGAGGAAAACCCAACAAAATTCCTCGATATAGATTCAACAACTAAGAAAAATGCCCCTCTCCAGGAGAGAAATAACAAAGCAGAAGATCCTTCTCAAGCCCTTGACTAGGGAAGAGTAGCGTACCGCATAACCAATATATACTCGAGAAATAGACCAAGATCTTCCACAATGTCACCTCCTAGCTACAGTAGCGTCTCCCTCTAAAACTTGCACACTTTTATTCTTGGATACAGAGCTTGTGTTATGTGTGTTCAAATGAGGCGCTAGCCTCTCTTATAAATAACAGTTGGCCATCCTAAAATTAGGTCTGGTTTGACCCGACACTTTATCTTTCTATTTTACATTTTACTTGTCAAGAAACAATAGGGCCGACATTTACTAAGGCACAATAGGGTCGAATTAACTAATAATATTCTTTAGGATTTTGTCTAGGACAAACACAATATGAATATATTCTGAAGCTACTCAAACTTCAACACTCCCTCTTAGCAAGGAAGGCATTCTTCTCATCACGATCATCATCACTGCTTCTGCACACCTCGTCAGTGTCTTGTTGTCAATCATGGATCTATGTGTCATAGGAAGTTCTACACTTTCACTGTAGTAGTGTACCATCCTTCGTTGGAGTAGCATACCAACCTGCGCTGGGGTAATATACCCGCCTGCATTGGAGTAGCATACCAGCCTACGTTGGGGTAACATACCATCCTACATTGGAGTAGCATACCAACCTGATCTAGGGTAATACACCAACCTGCGTTGGAGTAGCATACCAACCTGTGCTGGGGTAACATACCAACCTGTGTTGGAGTAGCATACCAACTCGCGTTGGGGTAACATACCAACCTACGCTAGAGTATCATACCAACATGCATTGGGGTAACATACCAGCCTGTGTTGGAGTAGCATACCAACCTAGACTGGGGTAACATACCAGCCTGTGTTGGAGTAGCATACCAGCCTGTGTTGGAGTAGCATACCAACCTGTGCTGGGGTAAATCCCACTACTAGGGATCACATCACTTCCCACTACTAGGGAACACATTACTTCCCACGACTGGAGAACACATCACTCCCTCGCATGAGGGAAAATCCTTTTGGACCACATCAAAATTGTCTCTGAAGTACTCGAAATTCACTCTCGATAGAGGCTTAGTCAACACATCTGCTACCTGCTCATCATTAGGAACACACTAGAGATTTACTGCTCCTTTTTGTACCATCTCTCAGATATAATGGTACTTGATCTCGATATGCTTGGACTTGTCATGGCACACTACAACTCTGGTTGTCATAAAAGATATAGGTCTCCTCCAACTAGAGATCAACCAATCCTGTAATTAGCTTCCGAAGCCACACTTCTTTTCCACAAGATGGACACGTTGCTACATACTCTTACTTTGCAAAGATGAGTGCAACACAAGTCTTTTTCCTACTGATCCATGAGATCACAACTAATCCCAAATTGAAGCAACATCTCAATGTTCTCTTTCGATCTATGACATTGCCTGCCCAATATGAATATGTGTAGCCCTGCAATCTTATCTCACAATCTGAGATATATCTGAGTCCATAATCAAATGTACCCTTCAGGTAACTCATCACATGTTTTTCCGCAATCAAGTGAACATGTCTAGGCTCAATTTTGTATTGAATCAATGTGTTCACCGCAAAACATATATTTGGCCTCGTGTTCGTCAAGTACATTAACGAACCAATCATCTTCTTGTATATGGTGGCATCCACTATCTCTGAAGTTGTATCACACAACAATTTCAAGTTCACCACCATCAGTGTAGATATTCCCTTACAATCCAACATCCCGAACCTCTTTAGGACCTCCATTACATATTTTCCTTGATTAAGGAAAATCCCATCTGGTCTCTGCCATACCTCCATACCTAAGAAGTAATGCATCATGCATAGGTCCTTCATCTCAAACTCTGCAACAAGATTCCTCTTACTCTCAGTGATGAGGTTCTCGTCCCCTGTTAGAAACAGGTCATCCACATATAATAGTAATATCACTAGTCCACCATCCACAACCTTGAGGTATAGTTTCGAATCTTCTTTACTCTTGGTAAAGCCCAAGCTCATCAGGAATATTTTTATTCTACCATACAATGCTCTAGGTGCTTTCTTAGGTCCGTACAAAGCCTTCTTCAATTTCCAGACATGAGATTCCTTCTCATGTATCTTGTGGCTACTTTGAGTTTACTTCTTCTGACTACTAGAGCAAGTATCTCGTCATAATATTTTCCTTCTTATTGGGAGAATATTCTAGGCACAATTAAAGATTTGTATTGTTATCTACAACATACTTGATCTGATAGGTCAATCTTGGAAGTCACCATTGACTTCCTTTCTGGATGTACACAGTCGTGTGTACAACTTATTATATGGATAGTTTGCTTCATGTCTCAAACTAGAGACCATCTAATATGTTGCTTCCTGCAACCTTCACTATAGATCCCTTTAGGGTTATCACCTGTGACCTGCCATGAACAAGAACAACAAGGGAGAAACAATAGACAAGAATAATACTCTTTATAATTATAATAAAAACACTAGCGAGAACAATCATCACAATAGCTCCTTCAGAGCTATCACTTGTGACTTGCCTGGAAAAAGAGACAAAAATAAGAAACACGATAATAAGAAATGAGAACAACACTCTTCTAGTGTTGTGATCAATCACTCTTCCATGGTAACCTGGAAACAAAACAAGAAGTTTATCCTAGAGGAGATGTTAGTTATATCTAGTAAATAATTACAATAATCATTTATATCAGTAGTGCTCACATGCTACCAAGTGTTCATTGTATCTAACAATAATAGAACTTTTCAAAGATTGTTATCACAACTATAGTGTTTACTTGTAGTGTAGCAGTTATCAAACTTAATATGTGAAAATTTGAATCTTATCAATTTAATCAATCAAACATGGAACCTGGAGTCTTGTCCTCAAGAATGAGAGTTGTTTCTTTTCTTCCGAGTCTCCTTCACTCAAGATGACAAGTATTCTCTTCAACATGTCCCCTGAGTCTTATTATTGTACTTTTCTTTGGCCTTGATATCCCCATTTTTTGGATAACTAATGAGATCATGTCACGAGGCCCTTAGGTTGCAGATATGGAATGTCGAGAGACCACATGACCAACAATATCCTTTTGCACAGATGGAAAACCCACTCACCACCATAGATGGTCACAATTTTGTAGATGGCATCCACCACACCAGATGGCTTCAGGAAGGCAGTGGGCCTTGCTCCATTAGATACAAGTCAGTATTATGGTGAGCATCATTTCAATATTTAGGCCATTTGATTATGTTGTATCTTAGATTGCTCTAGATTTCATGATATGTGCTTGGACGTTAAGCCTTTTTCCCTGCTTCATCTTGGTGGTTGACATTGTACCCTAGTAAGTGGTTTTCCTTGGGGATGGGTTTGCTACTAGGAACTCCCTTAATGAGCCATCGTACCGTTCCCAACCATACTTATCACTTTCCGCCATTATTCCCCACTGTTTCCTTATCTCTTGGGATTTTAGGGTGTATTGACCCAAGAGGGGGTTGTCCCTCATTCTATGGGAAGAATGGGCTAAAGGCCTAGAGGGGTTGGTGTTGGGTAAAAGGTAAAATCCTTATATAAACCTTCCAGATGCTTCACCTAGGGTTCACCCAGGAAAGAAATGAAACACTTATCTTTAAATAAAGGGGACACACAATATAATAAAATGCTTAAAAGGTTAGTTGAAGGATAGGAGGTCTCATCACAAGCCGACCTATCACGTCCATGGATATCTAGTGGTACGACATTGTCATCATCTGGTCACCAAACCAGGGCAATGGCTCTCAGTTGCATGGCTGATAGAAAGGGGGTCTCATCACGATCCAACTTCTCATTTCCATTAGGTATTTTTGGGTGACATTGCCACCACCTGGTCACCATGCCAGGGCACTGACCTTCAATCTCTCCTTATGCTATATTGAGAGAAAATAAAGAAAGAAAAACGAAAGGAAATTGATGGGCTTGGAAAAAGTGCATTGCAGACGAAGGTATAACACACCCTCTACAAAGGCACCCATAAATGAGACACTACGACACCCGGGAAACGTGTCATGTATTTAGGTGGTTTTTTTGGCACATGGTTTTTGCTGATGGTTTTCTATTTCCGGTTAAGGAATTAGGGTTTTGGACTAATCCAGGTCATTGGGTTAGGGTTTTGGATGTCGTTGGCTTCTATATGTATATTGTATTGTAAACAATGTAACATAATGAATGAATATAATACATGCTAGTTTTCCCGGTTTGGGTTTCCAGGGGAAAAATCTCTATGTAATGTTTGTATTTGCCATTGTATATTTTTTGTTCTTTTCTGAATATCTGTTTACAGTAAACATTGTACAAGGTTAGAATTTACACCTATGCCCATTGAGTCTTGACCCCTACCATCTCATCCACTTTACATGTATTAGAGAGGGATATCTTGGAAGTTCTCCTTGACCTAGGGAAAGACCTACCCAATACACCTCGTCAACCCTCCCATACTTAATTTTGACAAGTCGCATAGTGTCCTTGAGTTGTTAATTGTTTGATATAGTGATCTATGATGCACATTCTTAGATGGATTATTTATTGATTGGATCCACTTATCATGATGTTATGACTTGAGATCCTTGGAGGGCGTGTTCATTTGTCTTTGCAGGACCTAGTTGGTGGAAAATTTTGGGAGAACAAGCCTAGCATGGGATTCCATGGGGCACCAAGCCCACAGGTTGGATATCAGGGGCCCACATACCGGATGAGAGAGATAAGACTTGGACGACCTTGATGATGACTTGGAAAACCTATCCCATCCCTTACTTGCCAAACAATTTTCCCAGGAGGGGCAAAACGTCCCACTTTTTGAGCTTGACGTCATGATCTAGGGGCTAGGGAATGGTGGTGAGGTGCCACTCTTTGACACATGGAAGTTTTGAGGAGGAGAGGGTCTTCACCATGATGAGAGTGCTTAGGTGCTTAACATGTCTCCTTTGGAGGCCTATCCATTCTTCTCCAACACCAACAACTTCCTCAAAGTGGAAAAACATCCCTTAAAGGGGTGACATCCTCCTAAATTAGGGTTTTATTTGCGCAAAAAGTGAATTTTTAGGTGAATTGTTTAATATTACTTTGTTAAGGGGGAAAGATTAGGGTTGTTGACCCCTAATATTGTGTTTTACTCATTATTTTGTGGATAAGCTATGTTAGCTACATTTTGTATAAATAGAGATCATAAGATCTCATTTAAAACATAACTCTCCCTCTTGTGAGAGGCTTGGTCTGAAATTTTCGGCCCTGTTGGCTCTTTTAGATCTTGTGCACTTGTTTATGGCTATGTTTATGAATGGGTGATGGAGGATGCCTAGTGATAGCTTTGAATGATGCTTTCTAGATCTTGTGGTGAATTGTCTTAGCATTTCTCTTGATCTTGGTATGGTTTTTACTCTCTTGCTATCATTTTATTCAAGTCAAGTATTTTTATGCTAGGTTCTAGGTGGTAAGTATAAGGGCATGCACCCCCACCATAGCCTTCATCATTCTATTTTCTTCATCTCATTGATTAAGGATTTGCTAAGAGAAGTATATGGGCATACACCCTCTTAGCTTAAACCCTAGTTAAGAGAAACTTGCCTTCGAAAGTAAAAGGGATTACACCCACAAGGAGGTATCTTCTCTAATCTCCTTGTGACTCCATTAAACCGATAGTAAAGGCACTAGTCATTGATTTGTTACATTGGAGAAATAAAATATTGCATCGGGAAACGTGATTTTCAGTCATTTTTACTTCTTGCAAAGTGGATTGTATTCCTTGTGCCTTGGGGACCTCACAGCCACTAGGGTGTCCCCATATAGGGGCTACTTATTTTTGTTGTTACAAAATTTCATCTTCATCCATTAGGGCTACAGAAACCCTAACTTACTTTCTTGAATAACTCTCTTACCAACCATTGGATTTTGCTCAAAGTTTGCACACTTGTTCTCCTTGGTCCAACACACTTTTTGGCAAAGTTTGAGGAGATTTCAATGGATGATTTCCTTGCTGTAATATATTGAATGTTACAGCCATAAGGCTGATATAATTTGTTGCAGACAAGTTTTTACAACAACCTTATCTTTTATGCTAATAATATTGGCTTTTCATCTTGAGTTTAGCTAATCTTTCTCTTGTATTTTCTACTTGATCTCTAGCACTTATTGAGAAGATTATAGTACCATTTACTTGCTGATATATATTTTTATATACTACTGCAAATTAGGGAAAACAAGCTTAACTTGTTGATCCAACTAACATATACTATTGCAAACTGTCTTTTCTTGTGTCTCAGGAAGGTACAATCATCTGAAGAAGTGTTATACCTGTGGGGAAACAATTAATTGACTTGCAAGGCATCTCTTTCCACCTTTCACTCCACTTAAAATTGACCTATAGGGGCTTCATTTCCATCCATCTCCGTCTCCATCTAAATCCCCATAGGGTCATCGAGATCACCTCCCTAGAGTGACCTAGTCACCCTTGAAGTGTGCGATATACATCAAGGTGACATTGGGTGTAGGATTCCCAAGTTGTAGCACTTGCCTTGTGGTTGGGTCGGGTTTTCTCCAACCTACAACTTGAACTATAACATTTTTGCACCGTTGCCGGGGAGGATTTTGAATCCTCTTCCGAACCCTAACAACACTTTGATAAGACATTCCAAATCCTTTCCCTTATCTTTCCTAGCGACTCCACCCAAGGGATGTTCCCTATCCACCCTTCTTGATGAGCTCATCTTGAATCTCATCTCGTGACTCCACCTTCCCGAACCCACCTTTTCCTTTTTCTGACCTTCCATCCTATGATGAGCCTTGATCTCATCTAGCGACTCCATTGAGGTGTCCTTTCAGTCAATGGAAATATGGAACCATGGGATGAACCCCCATCCATAAATTGTTATGCCTCAAAGAAGGAACTTTTACAGATGGAAAAGGAAAAGGAAACCAATAAAGCTATTGAGAAAATGATGAATCACATAAGAGAATTATTTCCTACCCTTGAAGATGAAGAAGTATTCAAAGAACGAACATATGAAGAAAGTCATCAAGAAGATAACACAATGAGTTGTGACCCTTTAGAAGACCTTGATTATGCTTTATTACATGACCTTGAAAGTGAAGAAGTGTTGGAGGAAACTTTGGACATGATAGATCCCCTTGAAGAAAATCAAGAAAATAACTATGCACTGAGAATCAAGCTTCTTGTGATGAAGAGGTGATGGAGGGGCTTGTCTATAAAAAGAAAGAAGAATTATGATAAAGCACAACATATTGAGGCACTGATATCTTTGATCTCGCTTGGAGAAGGAGAGGTTGTCCAACCTTGTTTGCCTTCTAATGTTGAAGAACTGACCAGTCTCAATGATGAAGGTCCAATTGAAGATGTCCATGCCTCTGCTCCTCCTGTGCACACAGATGAAAATATGGTCATTTTTAGTCATACTGATGGTCTTATGAAAGTAACCTTTGATATGGTTGATGATCCTATAGACACTTTCATATAGACTGGCAGATGCAGATGGGATCTTAGTTGTCTCAAATTTGATAGAGACCCCATTTATGACATTGAGGGTAGATCTCAGGAAAAAGGGGTGTCATCATCAGAGGAATGGTCCTCATACATATATGATTAAGATGTTTGGCTGCCTGGTGATGATATGATTACAGATTTGTTCCACCCCTTCGAGGATGACTTGTCACAACCTACTCAAAGTGATCTTCAATCATCCTTTGGTACATACCTGTTTGAGGATGCATATCTATTTTATGAGGACGTCCAACCATTGTGCTCAGATTTTGAGGAATTTCAGGACGTGACCACCTGAGAGAAGTTAGAGGTTCATTCTTCTAAGCATAAGTATTTTCATCTTCGAGAGTTCCATGGAGATTCACAGGGGAAGACACGATGTTTTTCTACACCTGAGACTGTTCCTTCCCTCTTACCCTCTTCTCTAGGAGACCATACAGTATTCTTCCGATCTCTCATTTTTTCTCAATCTTCAGGGAGCAGTGCTGGTGTCGATGAGGATGAAGATGATCCATCATCTACATATGCTAGTCCACTCCAGAGATGGATAGATTGTGCTTGTGGCTATACTTGCAGGCGGGAGTTCTAGAATGATCAAGATTGTGGTTTTTCTTTCTAGCAGGATTTCCTCCCTCCCACCCATTTCCATGAGTTTTATTTTGTGATTAATTATGTGTCGATTTATGCACATGATTACTATGTGCTGGACCTGTATTTTTTATTTCACATGATTAAGCACCGGGGGGATGTCTTTATCAGATGATCAGGTGGTTGCACTGGTTGTACAATTTCACTTGACACCTTCAGGACTTGATCTTCAGATCCCCAAGGCCTCAGGTAAGTAGGTAAGTCACTTTGATTCCCTACATTTGCATATTGATTTATCATACTAGTTTAGATGCATTTCATTTTCATTTTTCTCTACTTGCATATTGATTTCATGCTTAGATTATAATTTATTGAAAAAATGTCAAAATTTTCTTTTCCTAGCATAGTTGGATTTGATTATCGTCATATGAGAACAAGGATGAGTAGGCCATCCTGCACTTGACAGATTGATGTTTCCTTGCAGGCATAGTTCTACTAGGAGATGTTGTGGTTCTCATGCACTCTACGATGAGCACATGTCCCCAAGTAGGAGCCAGATGTTATCCCTGTTTTGTGGATAAATAAGGAGATCATGTCTCGAGGCCCTAATCTTGTAGATATGGAGTGCTGAGAGACTACATGACAAACAATATCCTTTTGCACAGATGGAAAACCCACTCACCACCACATATGGTCATTGTTTTGCAGATGGAATCCAGCACACCAGCTAGCTTTTGGAAGGCAGTGGGCCTTGATCCATGAGGTACAAGTCAGTATTATGGTGAGCATCATTTCAATATTTAATCCATTTAATTATGCTGTATCTTATATTGCTCTAGATTTCATGATATGTGCTTGGACATTATGTTGTTTTCCTTGCTTCACCTTGGTAGTTGACATTGTGCCCTAGTAAGTGGTTTTTCTTGGGGATGGGTTTTCTACTGGTAACTCCCTTAATGAGCCATTGTACCATTCCCGACCATACTTATCTCTTTCCATCATTATTCCCCACCGTTTCCTTATCTCTTGGGATTTTAGGGTGTATTGACCCAAGAAGGGGTTGTCCCTCATTCTATGGGAAGAAGAGGCTAAAGGCCCAGAGGGGTCGGTGTTGGGTAAAATATAAAAGCCTTATATAAACCTTCCAGATGCTTCTTCCAGGGATCACCCATGAAAGCAATAAAACACTTATCTTTAAATAAAGGGGACCCACAATGTAATAAAATTCTTAAAAGGTTAGTTGAAGGATAGGAGGTCTCATAACGAGCCGACCTATCATGTCCATGGATATCTAGTGGTATGACATTGTCATCATCTGGTCACCAAACCAGGGCAATGGCTCTCAGTTGCATGGCTGAGAGAACGGGCGTCTCATCATGAACCAACCTTCTCATTTCCATTAGGTATTTGTGGGTGACATTGCCACCACTTGGTCACCATGTCAGGGCACTGACCTTCAATCTCTCCTTATGCTATATTCAAAGAAAATAAAGAAAGAAATATGAAAGGAAATTGATGGGCTTGGAAAAAGTGCATTGCAAACGAAGCTACCACACACCCTCTACAAAGACACCCATTAATGAGACACTACGACCCCTTATATGTCATGAGCCCTATGCCCATTGAGTCTTGACCCCTACCATGTCATCCACTTTACATGGCTTAGAGAGGGATATCTTGGAAGTTCTCCTTGACCTAGGGAAATACCTACCGAATAGGACACCTCGTCAACCCTCCCATACTTAAGCTTGAAAGTCGTATAGTGTCTTTGAGATGTTAATTGTTTGATATAGTGATCTTTGAAGAAAATGCTTAGATGGATTATTTATAGATTGGATCCACTTATCATGATGTTATGACTTGAGATCCTTGGAGGGTGTGTTCATTTGTCTTTGTAGGACCTAGCTGGTGGACAATTTTGGGAGAAAAAACCTAGCTTGGGCTTCCATGGGGCTACAAGCCCAAAGGTTGGATGTGATGGTCCCACATGCTGGATGAGAGAGATCATACTTGGATGACCTTGATGATGACTTGGAAAACCTACCCCAACCCTTACTTGCCAAATGATTTTCCAAGGAGGGGGAAAATGTCCCACTATTTGAGCTTGACGTCATGATCTAGGGGCTAGGGCATGGTGGTGAGGTTCCACTCTTTGACACATGTATGTTTTGAGGAGGAGAGGGTATTCACCATGATGAGAGTGCTTGGGTGCTTGACATGTGGCCTTTGGAGGCCTATCCATGCTTCTTCAACACCACCGACTTCCTCATAGTGGAAAAACGCCCCCTAAAGGGGTGACATCCTCCTAAATTAGGGTTTTATTTGTGAAAAAAGTGAATTGTTTAATATTACTTTGTTAAAGGGGAAATATTAGGGTTTTTTACCCCTAATCTTGTGCTTTACTCCTACATTTTGTATAAATAGAGATCATAAGATCTCATTTAAAACATAACTCTTCCTCTTGTGAGAGTCTTGGTTTGAAATTTTTGGCCCTCTTGGCTCTTTTATCTCTGGTGCACTTGTTTATGGCTATGTTTATGAATGGTTGAGGGAGGAGGCCTAACACTAGCTTTGGATGATGCTTTCTAGCTCTTGTGGTGAATTGCCTTAGCATTTCTCTTGATCTTGGTATGGTTTTTACTTTCTTACTATCATTTTATTCAAGTCAAGTATTGTTATTCTAGGTTCTAGGTGGGAAGTATAAGGGCATACACCCCCACCATATCCTTCATCATTCTATTTGATTCATCTAATTGATTAAGGGTTTGCTAAGAGAAGTATAAGGGCATACACCCTCTTAGCTTAAACCCTAGTTTAGGGGAACTTGGCTTGGGAAGTAAAAGGGATTAAACCCCCAAGGATGTAGCTTCTCTAAGATCCGTGTGATTCCATTAATCCAATAGTAAAGGCACTAGTCATTGATTTATTGCATTGGAGAAATAAAATATTGCATTGGGAAACATGATTTTCGGTCATTTTTACTTCTTGCAAAGTGGTTTGTATTCCTTGTGCCTTGGGCACCTCACATCCACTAGGGCATACTCATATAGGGGCTACTTATCACTGTTGTTACAAAATTGCATCTTCAGCCATTAGGGCTGCATAAACCCTAACTTACTTGCTTGAATAACTCTCTTATCAACCATTGGATTTTGCTCAAAGTTTGCAAACTTGTTCTCCTTGGTCCAACGCAAATTTTGGAAAATTTTGAGGAGATTTCAGTGGCTGATTTCCTTGCTGTAATACATTGAATGTTACAGACATAAGGATGATATAATTTTCTGCAGACAAGTGTTTACAACAGCCTTATCTTTTATGCTAAAAATATTGGCTTTTCATCTTGAGTTTAGCTAGTCTTTCTCTTGTATTTTGTACTTGAGCTATAACACTTATTGAGAAGCTTATAGTACCATTTACTTGCTGATATATAATTTTATCTACTGCTGAAAATTAGGGATAGCAAGATTAACTTGCTGATCCAACTAACATATGCTATTGCAAAGTGTCTTTTCTTGTGTCTCGGGTAGGTACAATCATCCGAAGAAGTGTTATACCTGTGGGGAAACAATTACTTGACTATCAAGGAATCTCTTTCCACCTTTCATTCCACTTAGACTTTACCTATAGGGGATTCATTTCCATCCATCTCCATCTCCATCTCAATCCCCATAGGGTCACCGAGATCGCCTCCCTAGAGTGACCTAGTCACCCTTGAAGGGTAGGACCTTACATCGAGGTGACATTGGGTGTAGGATTCCTAACTTGTAGCAATTTTTTTGTGGTAGGTTGGGATTTTACCAACCTACAAATTTCGCTATAACATGCCTCATCTTCATCAGGTTCTAGGAATTCTTCTTTTACAAAATCTTGTAGATCATTATCTTCTAGAATGAGCATTACTCTATTCTTCCATGCTCAGAAGTTGTGAGCTCCTTCAAGCTTCTCATCAAGCTTGGTACTGGGTGATCCCTAGGGGAATTGCGAGGGGAGAAGTAAGGAGCTAGAAGAACACCCCTATAGGTCAATCTCTAAGATGAACTTGAGGCTTTAAGAGAGAGTATTTGGAGTTGGTAAATGGTTTCCAAGGTTGTGTACCCGCAAAACAATATTAAAAAACCAAAACAAGACCAAATACGATGATACAAAACTCAATGAAAGTGGGGAATCAACAAGAATCCCCGTTGTCTCAAAATTGCAGCAGTAAGGAAATATATATCAACAATGAAAGAAGTTAGAACAACTACAAATCATACCATCAAAATCAAGTATATGATATTGGAAAATAAATCTTTCAACTAGCACACAATGTTCCAATGTTTAGACCAAGAATTTGTTGACAAATTAATGTTGTAAATGAGTGTTATCAACAAGTATTTATGACATCCCAATGGTTGTAGAAAACCTCTTCTACAACAACAAGTTCTAACCACGAAAATTAGCAAGTAAGCCACCCAAACAATAGCTTTCAATCCATAGATCAATTATCACAACTTGCAAGTGAATTTTAGTGGTAGAAAAGTGAACAAAGAGTAAGAGAAGGTGATTTTTCTGCAGCCCTATTAGTTGTAGATTATTTTTTTTTACAACAACTCAATCACTTAGAAAATCAAGATGCCCTTGGAGGATGAGAGAGTCAATAGCATATAGAATTTAGATCCAAACTTAAACAATTCAATCTATTAAAATCCACGTTTACCAATGCAACGATATTCAATATCCAATGCAATTAGTGCCTTATATATTTGGTTGACTCTCTTGCTTGGTCACAACCAATTTAAGCTAGGTTTTAATGATATTCTAGGGGTATAAACCCTCTTAATCCCTAGAGAAGATAAGCCTTAGCAAGGTCTTGCTACAAGGGTGTAAACCCTCTTACTCCTTGTAGAAATCCTTAAGCCCTTTAAATAGCAATATAAACAAATTCCTTGATGAAGGGTGTATGCCCTTATACTCCTCCTAGAGTTTGATTATTAACCTTGAAATTAAGAAGAAAAACACAAGATTGCAGAAATTCCTTGTCTATTCCAAGAGATAGCATGCAAAAACCTTACTTTATCAAAGAGAATCCATCAAATCGTCAAGAACAAGAATCCAAGAGAATTCTCTAGCCTTTATTCCACCGATAGACAAGTGTAGTATCCATTTTTCACAAGAGACAAGAGATAGCGAATTTCCCAAAGAGGTCGAAATTTTAGTCCAAGAGTTATACGATTCTCAAGTGATGAGTTGTGAAAATGAAAAAAAAAGATGTCCTCTATTTATATGAGGCCATCTAAATCAATTTGTCCACATAAAAATGTCAACAAAAAATTAAAAGAGGGTTGACCCACTTTATTTTCTCTTACAACTTGCAAATATAAAAATTACATAAAGTAAAACCCCAAAAAAGGGTGACATCATTGCCTAGAAGGGTGATGTGAGGTTTAAAAGTGAGACATTGAGCCTCAAAATGCAAATCGTTCGGCCTCCAAAGGCCACGTGCCAAGATCTCATGTTCTAGAGTGTCATGCCATGCATCTCCTTCCTTCAAACCACATTACATCACCTACATAACCATCAAGCCCACCAAACCCTAGCTTCAAGGGCTTAGAAAGTGATGTCCTAGGAATCCAAAGGTCAACACCCATGTGCAAAGGGATATGATGTCATCCTCAAATGTTGTCAAAGTGCCTCCAAAGAAAACATGCTCGATACTTTTCACACAAAGGCTCTGGGGTGCTCTTCCCAGCCTATGGGGTACGACATCCATCCTAGAGGATTTCAACCACCCATGAAGGTCAAAATGGCGTAATTCCTCTATGGATAGATTTCACCTAGCAAGGTCCTGAAAAGACAAACAATTAAACCCTCCAAGGGTCCACAAGTCACATGTATCATGCCAATTAATCCACATTTAATAGAATAACAACCCAAACATGTGCATTAAATCCCCCCTTTTCAATTTAAACAAATTCTCAAAGACCTTATAAAATTTCCAAATTTAAGTATGGGAGGGTTGTCATGATGCCCTATTGGGTAGGATAATCCCCAAGTCAAGGAGTGTTTCCCAAGAAGACCCTCTCTAAGTCATGTAGTGAATATGAGGTGGATTGGGGTATGACTTTTGGTCATGGGGTTCTTGATATATCAAGGGCTCATATTGTCTCATTTACGGGTGCCTTTGTGGAGGGTGTGCTGCATCCCTTGTTTGAAATGAAACCTTTTTCCAAGCCCTTCTATTTGCCATTAATTTATTATGGTATGAACATTGAGTGTTATGTGTAATGGAAAGTAAAGATCATTACAATGCCACTTGAAGTTAGGGACACATTGAGTGCCATATGCATCGGAAATTAAAAGACATCGCAAATGCATTCCCCCAACAAGCAATACCTTTTTTAATTATGTATTTTATTTTTTTAGAGGTCCTTCAGTTTTTTATGGAGAAGTGTTTCATTTATCCCATGACCTTAGGCTGAGCATCTAGAGAGATAATTTATGTATTTTAACTTTTGCCAACTATAACACCTCTAGGCCTTTAGCACCTTCTTCCCATGAAATGAGGTACAAAACCTTCTTGGGGTCAATAAGCCCAAAATTTGAAAAGATGAGGAAACAAAAGGGAAGAGGTGTGGACAATGGTAAGTATATGTGGGAATGGTACGATGAACCTTCAAGGGGACCCCCTAGTAGCAACCCTTTTCCCGAGGATTACCCACTTACTAGGAAGCCATGTTAACCACCAAGGTGAAATGAGGCAAAAGGTATAATTTCCAAGAAATTTTTTTCATAATAAAGAAATGAATCTTTGCAACATGCTCAAATGATTCAATTATTAAAGTGACACTTACCACGAGACCAGACTTGTTACCTCGTGAATCAAGATCTGTTGTCCATTCTGGGCCAAGTTGATGTGGTGGACGTTGCTATGTTGTTGTCAGTGAATAATGATGTGTGGTGGAGAGGAAGGGCTCTATCTACTCATTGTCGACTGAACTGGCCACTTGGCTCCCGGAAGTCCATGTATTCAACCTACGGGCCTCAAGACATCATCTCCTTAGTTACCCCTATCTTGGGGGGATAACACCTTTCATATTTCAGATTATACCAAACCAATCCAGTTCCAAAGTGTTGCACTGCTTCAAGAAAGTTCATATTCACCTGCTCCAGTTCAAGAGAATATTCCCAAATGAAAACATTGACATTGAGTTGTCTATCCGGAGGATCAGTGTTTTGATCTTCATCCTTGTGAGAATTGTGGAAAGCAAAATCATCCTTTAGAAAATTTTTCCAAATGCAAGAAATATGCAAGAGTAAAGAACCATTATGGGTGGATCACTTCTTGGAAATGGTCATCAATATTCAAGAAGATATATCAATCATACTAACAAATTCATTCTCAAGTATTGACACATATTGCAATGAAAAAATTTCATATTCTCATCTTGTAGTTAATAGGAGGGACAATATAAGTGATTGACAATCAAGTTTCAAGTTTCGAAGTCCTATCAATCGAGCAGTAACAAGCGAGCATGATTTGGTTTGTGTTCATGCCAAAACCGCCAGATTGGTTTGTGGTTTTCCTTAAACCTCCATTTAGTAGAAGACATCAACTTCTGATAGACAATAGTTTTTGGTCATCTTTAAACTTCCATTCAAGAACACTTCAAATTAGCAGGTGACATCAACTTCTAGCTAAATTAGGATTTTTTTTGAGAACCATTGATCCTTAGAGCCAAGTTCTAGGGTTTGTGGTATTCCTTTAAAAAA
>WSFP011371943.1:0-31119 GCA_009831015.1 Picea engelmannii
TGGTATCAGAGTGGGCCTTCACTACAAGCCTTAAAAAGATTGAAGGAGATCCATAGACACACAAATGGATGATGAAATACCAATCCTTGATGAGGAAAACTATTCTACTTAGAGAATATAGATGAGAGTGTATTTGAAGACAATGGGAGCATCTATTTGGAAGGGAGCCATTGGTGGATCAATTCCGTTGAAGAACAAGTCAAAGTTTGCAGCTCAAAGGGAAGGAAAGAAGAATGATGCATTGGATCTCAAGACCATTCTCAGTGGACTTTCAAGCCCTGTCAAAGAGAGCATGGGACAATGCACTTCCGCCAAGGATCTATGGCTAAAGCTAGAGGAGACATATCAAAAAAATAAATAAGATGTTGAAGACCACTCCGTCAAGATTATCAAAGGGAAAGAATCTCTAACTCTTGATTTCATATGTGATGATTTTAAAGGAAAAGAATCATGTCATGATGTTGGCAAGAAGGATGATATTAAAGATACTTCAAATGAAGGTAAAGAATCTCCAAAGACTCTTGATTGCATTGATTCAAAATGTGATGATGTTGTTTTTTTCTCAAGTGAAGAAGATGATCTAGAAACAGATTGTGTAAAGTTTGATAATAGTTATCCCATGGAAATAATAGAAGAAAATCTATTAGAACTTCAAAAGGAAATTGAAGAGGGTTTATATAGATATAGAAGTGATAATTTTTATACACACTATAACTATCTTTGGATAACACTAAAAATTTTCTTAGGAGGAGTCAAAGGTACATCTTGATGTTAAACGAAATGCTCAAAGAGAGCAATAAGACTCAACTAGAAGAAAAGGAAGAAGAAATCACAAGACTAAAGAATGAAAAATAAAAAGTGATGGTAGATGATGAGATTAGAAAAAGTTTTAAAACTATTGTCCATCTCAAGACCCAAATTGAAGAAGCCAAAAGAATAGAGGAACTATTGAAGAATCAAATAAATGAAAAGGAAGAGTCATGTTGTAAGCTAGAAGCTGAAATTGTTGTCCTTAGAAAGAAGGTAGAAAATTCAAACAAATTCTTGAATAAATCACTAATATTGGATGAGATCTTAGAAAGTCAAAGATCACCATATGATAAATCAGGTCTTGGATACAAAAGAGAAGATACACATGCTGAAGCAAGCACCTCAAAGAAGCATGAAGTAAATCCATTGAAGAAGGAAGACAATGTTGCAAAGAAACCATCTACACAAGGAAAAGAAAATTTCAAAAGAACTAAGCAAGGAAGACATCATGAAGTTATTCTTGGGACACCAAAGCAAAGGTATGAAAGTATTTTTCATGGGCATTGTTATTCATGTAATGGATATGGTCACAAATCTTTTGAATGCAGATCTTATGAAAGGAGATATAATGGAAGATTTTATAACACCATGAGGTGTTGGAGATGTGATCAATTAGGACGCATTGTTGTTCACTATAACACTATGAGGTGCTACAGCTGTAGTGGATTTGGCCACAAATCCCATGAGTGTTGGAACACAAGAAGAAATTCCATGATGAGAACTTCAGATAACATGGCTAGACGAAGGAATGAAGTAAGGAAGGGAGACATATCTGAAAATATGGATGCTCAGAGCTCAAGTTCTGAGGAGCACGGACATCTACAAAAGTGGGTGAAGAAGACATAGCAGCCAGAACGGAATGAAAGACTGAAGGGAAGCTTAAGTAAGTTATATACTGAAGCATACATGGGTGATAGTGGTATCATTCATGTACATACGTAGGATGACCTTGTATAGGTCACGTACATACGTGAGTTGTTGTGTAGCAGACCACATATATGTGGTAAAGCCTTGAGAGAAAGGCTATGCACATGGATTGCAGCTTGATGTGATGGTATAACACTTTGTTGTAGGGTCTGAAGTTGTTTCTTGCATGTTCTGATACTATTTGTTGTAGGTCAAGTGTTCATCTATTGGATTATGTAAAATAAAATCTTGAGTGCATGACACTAACCCATGAGTATGGATTGATGTTGATCTGTTGGTGTAAATGGCTGGTACATATTTGAGTTTTATTCATATATCTTATGATGTATTATTGGAAGCATATGTTGATATCATGTTGCATGCATTTTTCATGTGGATTGGGCTACATATTGGTACATATGGTTGGTGAGTTGATGAGGTGATCATGTTGTATATCATTGTTGATCTATAGTTGATGCATGATTGGTACTTTTCTAGTACATTGGAACAGGCACCTTCTAGCAGTTTGATTGGCACATGTTTTATGGAGGATTTGGCATACATATATGGGATTCATCATTTTGAGGTATTGGTGCATGGTAATGTACATGTTTGGTACACTCATAGATGGCATATTCTTGATGATACTACACCATTGGTACTACTTGATTAGCACAACAATTGGCATTTGTTTGAGATACCTGATTGTGGCACTTGGTTCACGATGGAGACATATCATGAGTGATATGATACATTGTTTGGCATGTTAGTAGATGCACATGGTTGGCATATTGGTGGATGCACATGGTTGGCATATTGGTAGATGCACATGTTGGCATGTTGATAAAGGCATGTGATTGATACATTTCATGGATGATATCTTTTGGCACATTGCATGATGTCGATGTACATAGGTGTTGTGCATGATGAACAAACATTTTGTACAGGATGTACTTGGTTGATATTTTGCTCATGATTCTTTATTTCATTGTTGACATACCTTTTGCTTCATGATGCTTGGCATGGCATGAGTTTGATGCATGAACAAGTCCAAGGATCGTTATATGGTAGCACAATGTTCACCTTGCAGAAAATATAGGGGCGACATACACATAGGGGGAGTCATTCTTCTTTCCATGATTCTAGGAGGAAATATTTATCAGATTCATACCTAGAAGAGATCCCTATACTTGAAGAAAGACCACAGGAGCATAATTTTAAGGGGAGCAATGGTCACAGGGGGAATATGTTCGATGTATCTTCAGCATTACTTCAGAGTGATAACCCTTGTTCAAAAGGGGAGAGATTATTCAGAGGAATATCAAAGGCATTTAGATAAGGGGAGCAGCCCCAAGGAGAGTTCAAGCAAGGGGAGCAGCCCCAAGATGAGAATGGCCCTTTTCCATTGATGTCAAAGGGGGAGAGCTTCTTGTGAGAGCTTCTTGATAATTTGTAGTGTGGAACACTTGAGCATATTGAATATCTATAGGTGACTGAGGTAACCAAGGATATCTAAGCCAAATTTCAGAGGGAATGTGAAGAAAAGAGGGTCAGAATTGAAGGGAGGATAAATTCTTTTGATGATGCTTTTTAAGATATGTTATTTACAGGTCATCTCACCATTTTCGCTATAAATGTTTTTCTATAATGATTCAGACTGTGAATTTCTATTCCATTGAGAAAACATACCCAAGTATCTGTGGTAAAAAATTCCGCTTGTGGGTCGTTGTATTTTGGGAGTTACACTCCATGGAAAATAGTGTTTGTGGCTAGTCCTAAAACTAGTCAAAAATAGGTGTTTCGGGTAAAAACGTCATAACTTATTCATAACAGATCCAAATTTAGTGAGACCAAATGTGTTGGTTAGGGTGTAGGCTCTAGTATGGTTTTTAATAGTTTCATATTAATTCAGCAAATATTTTGTGCGGGCCATGCTCTACAAGGTCGCTCTCTAGAATAAGCCAGAATTCAACAAGGTATGCCATTTTTGCTATAACGCCTTTTCTGAGAGGTTCCAAGTAGTTCCACCTACAGGAATTGCATAAAAAATACTGAAGAATGTTGTGTATCAGTTTCATATATTTATTCATTATAGGTACAAAGTTATGATTATTTCAAGTTGGGATTGTTGACTAATCCAAAACTAGTCATGGTTGAGACAAGTAGTTGATGAGTTCGCACATACATGAGGTGTATAATTGATGATGTTGGTACATATTGATGAGGCATTGTTGATGATTATCTGACACATGATTGGTATATACTTGGTACATGGTTGGATGCACTTGTTTATGGTACAAGTTGATTACAGTTGTTTGGCACAGGTTGGTGCATGGTTGATGCACTTGTTTATGTTGACAGATTGATATCTGTTGAGGATTTTTGCCTCATCTCATTTGGTGCTGAGAATGTAAGTAGAGTATTTCATATAGATCTGGTGGTCTTGTAGAGTTTTACTCTATTCAGTTGTTGCTTAAAAACCCCCAGATTGAAGTCCATAATAAAAAGAAAAATTGTACATACATCTTGTGTTCTTTGTATTCCTTGTGGAAATGATTTGTTGATGATATGTTGCTGATATATGTTGTTGATATGTATTCACATCTAACTGATTGTAAATGATAGCAATGAGTAATGAGCAAATGTTGAATGTTAACTAAGGATTTTTTGTTTAAGAGGGAAGTTTTGGGAAAAAGATCCCCACACTCATTCAGGCCCCCCTCTAAGTGTGGTAGGTGTGTCCAACAGGTTCTTGGCTTGCTTAAGTTGATCCCACCACATGGTTTCCTTTCCTTGCAAGTGGTAGGTGGAAATTATAGCTTCTACTGGGGAGGGGTAATCATGTAGTTGGAAATATTTCTTCATTTTGAACAGCCAAGCCTCGACCTCTTCTTCTTTCCTGTGCTCACCATTGAAAGTTGGTGGCTTAATTTTCCTAAGTCCATTTTGCAATATGCTTGCCTCATGCCTTCTCCTTTTCCTCCAAACATGAGACACACTTGGGTTGCTCCCTGACCCTAAACTTGCATGAGTCCTTCTAGTAGACTTCTTTGGATAATGATGGTTTCTTCTCATGCTTCTTGAATCTTGACTACTTATAATTTCCATCATCATCCCTTTTTCTATGGGATCTTGATGATGACACTTGTATAACACTAGTTTCTTTCTTTGTTCCAGAGTCCTTGTTGAATTTCTTATGCAACATGTTCAAGCTCTGAAGTATCTCTTCCTGAGTCTTCATGATTCTTTCATTATCATCCGTGTAGCTCTGCACTTCCCTATGCATGATTCTCATAGTCACAGGCTCCTGCCTATCTCATCTTTTGCTTGACTCTGTCTCAACATTCCCCATGATGACATGCAGACCACTGACTTCTTCCATATGGATGTAATATCCTTAAGAATATTCCATAACTCAAGTCCTCATATAAGGACTAAATTTTCTTTTTGTACCTCTAATTCTACAAGAAGTGTGCATGTAATAATTACTATTAGAAACAAGCATAACATAAAACATTCCTTCCACTAGAATGCAAGTTATTTCTTCATCAATTTTCGGAGTACATAATGCACTAAATTAAAATAATGATTCCTTTGATGCATTCCTCTCTAAAACAACTTTCCAACGACTATACTCATGCCTCAATCTAAGTTCTAAGCAAAAAGTTACAATATTATATGTTGCAATTTTCACTCTTTTACTACTACATAAATCTATTTATTAATTTCTAAGACTTTTCATTACCCAATTAAAAATTTTGGGTGGACAAATGTCTTCTACTCCTCAATACATTTGCAATGATTGTTTGTTTTCTCAAATCTGAGCTCTGAGTTGAAATTTATGGTCCGAAGAGGTTTAGGTTGTTTTACCCAATTTATTCCTACATGCTACAGGTGCCTTATTTCTCTTCCTACGCATTTTAAGGTACCCATAACCAAAATATGACTCCACCAATGGCTTCTATGGGTCCTAAATTTTCCATCAACTACTTATGTGCCCCAAACAGACTTCTGAGCATGGAGTTATGCCATCTAGAAGTAAAACTAGTGCCAAAATTTTACCCTCACTATTTTGGCTGTAACTTTCTCATATGGGCTCCGTTTTGTGAACCATTTATCTCATTGGATAGCTCTCTTCGAGTTCTTTTATTTGTGTTACAAAAAATAATTGTACCTTAGTACACTCTAATATCGTGGGTTTTGAATAGATAAAAATGTCTTTTATGGCCTCAAAAATGCCTCGCAGGTTAATGACCTTCAAAAACCACACAAAATTGAACAAAAATGATTGTTTTACCATTGTAACAACCCTTTAAACCTGAACCATTGATCTCTAATTGCGCCAAATATGAGCAATTGATCCATGCTACATCGACCATCAGAGACCAACGTTCTTTCTTGGGCATGCACCACACTTTCCCTGATCTTCTGACACAGTCATCGACCATCATCCCATTCCCCCGCCAACCAATTTGCGCACAACTCTAAACCACTTGATTCAACTATTGTCCATTGACGATCCTTGTTGACGAATGAAACTCCTCATGGATTTTGTTGGTGCTCGACCATTGTTGATCGATGATCCCCAATGAATGTCGAAAACACTTCCCCAAATTGGTCAATCTGACCATCGGCCATTGGCCACCTCTATTGGGTGACATGGAAACTATTGGTGTGGCATGACACATGGTTGTTGACGTGGCATGGCACATCATCCCAAGGTGTCAAGTTGGGTGATGTGGTGTTGGGCTCTAAATAAGTCCTAAAATCAACCTTAGTCTGACATTAATTTATCAACTGAGGATTCATCTTCGCTTTCAAGAATGTCGTCAAAGTCTATGTAGATAGTTGTAGAGGTTCAAATCATGTAGATAATTCAGTTAAATAAAATCTCAGCCTATCTAATTTATTGTAGTGATCAAGTT
Organism: Picea engelmannii; assembly: GCA_009831015.1. Classification (NCBI taxonomy): domain Eukaryota; kingdom Viridiplantae; phylum Streptophyta; class Pinopsida; order Pinales; family Pinaceae; genus Picea; species Picea engelmannii. The sequence continues at coordinate 6,642 of WSFP011371943.1, forward strand.
CTTCACACATCCATTAAAAAAATCTAAAACTGGTAACTCACTCAACAAAATTGTAATATGATCAATCACACACTGCGAATCAAAAACATCAATAAATTTGTTGTATTCATCTAGCTAAAAAAATAGTAATTTAATCTGCAAAAACACTTAATGAATCAATCTATCAATGATTATTTAACTTGTTGAAAAAGAATAATGAATTACTGAATATTTAAAGAAGGAACAACAAATGTGAATTTGATAAAAGGAACAACATATGAGAAAATGAAAGGAATCCACATGCGATAAACTAACAGTAATTGGAAATGGAACAACAATCGACAATGTTAAAATAAAACATTTATTTTCTGCAAATGAACAACATAGCTCATTCATAAAAGAATCAACACACTCACGAACTTATCTTAACTGTTGCAAGGAAATTCAAATCATAGAAATGAAATAGAATTGATACAATTATAGATGAGATAGTAACCCCTTCTGACTGGGCCCCTGGTCTTCAGAAGGTACTGCTACTAAAAAATCAGTACGCAAAGATGATAAAAATGCTCAAGGATTTCATTAATTTCATAACAGGTAAATCATTTACAATGGGTTGTTGTACAAAATATCAACCACTCAGAGATTTGAATGCTTGATTGAATTTCTTGGGTATATCTCGATTGTTCATCATCCTCTATATATTACAATTACATGATTAAATTAAGTTAGCCTGAGGATCAAGAGATCCTCATGATTGCTTTTACTATTTATAAAGATTAAAAAATAAAGAGTCAATCTTCCTTTAAACTGCTTTGTGCCTGATTTCTTTGATCTCCAATGGTCTATGCATATTCCTAATCTTCTTAACTATATTGAGTTAACAACAATTGTTTATTTCTGCAATAAAATCAAAACAATTCAAACCAAAATTCAGAAAATATATAATATCATTCAATAATATTTCTAAAAGACTTTTTAATCATTTTCTTTCCTAATTACTCCTAATTAATAGAAAAGTCAATCAAGAACATATCTCAAACCATATCAATAAGGAGGATATGTGTACCTTTTTCTCAACTCAACATACCCCCCAGCTTACCTTTTTGCATGTCCTCATACAATCAGAGAGTTTACATGTAAAGCAGTGATGTTGAAGAGAGGAGAGGTCTTTTCTCTAGGCCTCTTGAACCTGTTCTTACCTTTAAGCTCTTCAAAAGAAACATCTTCCTCCTTCTTACGAATTTCATAATTACTTTGATAACCCTCTAGAGGACACCAAATAATGGGAGGACTATACCTGCATCCAATCCAAGCAGGCCCTTCATCCAGGATCATTCTGGCATACCTCTTTAACGTGAAGGTGGCTTCATGAAAATTTATGAAATCAAATGGTTCCATGTTCTTGACTGTATTTGAGGAGACATCCCATCTTAGTTTGGTAGCAGAAAGGGCTTCTTCTTTAAGCTCTCTAAAATACTGTAGACCTGAATGTACAACATGTCTGTGGATGGGAGATAAAAATTATACAACCTTATCCCTCTTCATGAATGTTCTGTGATGCATAATGGTATCAAGGGATTTAGGTGGTTCCCCTATGATCCATAGGTCTAGTCCAATCTCCCTTTTCATGAAAATCTCATGTGCTTTATCCCACCTAGTTTGGTTTTTGGAATAGGACAAGAATGCCTGAAACTGCATGTCTCCAGTGAAAGGATTGGGGTTCTCTTTTCTGTTTTCTCCTAGGATGAAGTTGTGAAGGTATAGTTCACACAGAAAGTATTGTACTCCATCCTCTTGTTCTCTAAAAAATGAAACAAAATTATAAACAATGGTAAACTCAAATGGTTTTCCTGCTCTAATATATTTTACTCTTAGCAATGGATAACATTCTAATATGAATAAGGTGTAACTAGTAGCAGGGGCCCTATAGGCTACTATATCAGAATAAACAAAGAAAATTTATTTGATCTTCTCCAAGACTCCATCTAGATGTCCATGTACCTTTCTCACCTTTTCTTTAGCTCTTTTGAGCTCAACAAAGGTCTCATTCTCTATTGTTGACATGGCTTGAAGTTGTTTGACAATATTTTGATGTTTTTCCACTGTTACCATTTCACTTCTGCATTGAGTTAGGGTTTGTTGGGATTGCACCAGTTCTACTTCCAACCTACTAATAATGGCATCATGTTCAGGGGAATGAAATGATTCTTCAGTCTAAACATTTGTCTCTATTGTTGTTGGAGCATCTGTTTGGGTTCCTATTTCAATTGTTTCCAAAGAAGCAGGAAAATCTATAGGAAACACTCCTTTAGTTTGAACAGTTGTTTCTTCTCTTGCTGGAACCTCTGTCTGAGTTTATATTTCAACCGTTTCTAAAAGAGCATGTAATTATGTTTTTGTTCCAACATAATTGGTGTGAACTGTCCTTCTGGGAAGTGGATTTCTCCCCTGTACTCTATCCCTCTTAGATTTCTTCTTCTTATGGGCTTTGTCAGCCTGTTCCAACTGCTCCCTAAGTTTTCTAATTGTTTCTTTCAATCTGCCAACTTTTTGTTTTAATACTTTTATTTTCTTAACCCTTTTTCTCAATATCTTGTTTTCATGTTTTAATTTTCTAATTTTGTTGTTTCCTTTGCCTGTTGTTTCTTCCTGTCTATGGGGAATTTCAAGGTCTTCCCCACCTTGATCAACTGGTAACTTCTTCCCTGTGTCTTATGGGTTCTTTGATTGTCCTAAAGGGATGTTTACCTTAATGTGAGGGTCTAGCTGTTCTGTTTCCTCAGGCAATAACATCTCCATATCAGGAATATCCAAGAAAGGGTTTGAATGAGAATAATTTGGTGCTTGAGTTTCTCCAAAACTATCTCTGTCTTCAGTAAATGATGTCCCTAAATTTCCCAGTACTTGGGTCATCTCTACTTCATAACTTCTGAAGAAATGTTCTATGAGGATTTCATGTGAGGGTTGTTCTGTCTATACAGTTTCTTGAGTTCTTTAATGTGAGGGTTTTTCTATTTGCATGGTTTCCTAAGTGCTTTCAGGTTGTGTTGTCTTTTTACCTCTTCTTCTTTTTATAGTGGAGGTTTCAGAAACAAAAATTGTCCTTTATCTCTTCTTCTTTGATGTTTCTTCTTGTATGGTCTGAGTTTCTGTCAACTGGATGGGGTCTGCTTCCATTTCAGGCTGGGGTACTAGAATTTCAATCTGGAGTACTAGAATTTTAATCTGAGCACTATCTCCTTCTACCTGGGTTGCCTCAATTCCCCGTGGGGGAATTTCATGGTGAATTTCAGGTTGTTCAATTTGTAGGGGCCCATCGGGATCAATTAAGTTTCCCCAAGTTATTTGTGTATGGTTCAAGGAACTATTTAATATTAATTTTACTAAGCCATGGTGACTAATTAAATTAGCAGGTTCTTTGGCCTTCTAGGTCCTTGCAGCAACTTCATGCATCATGACATTTAAAAAGAATGGTAAATTTATCATTGACCTTTGTTTTAGTGCTGCTAGTAGTTTGAGGTGGCACAGTCTCACCATATCGTATCGCCCATCACATGTGATATATATCTATATAACTCATGCTAGCTCCCTCCATGGTTCGCTGAGAGCAATGGGGTTGAGTCTTTTCCCCTTTTTGTCAAATTCTTCTCCTTGTTCCGCAAAGGACTCCATAGCCTCCTTGAGTGTTGTGTATTTCCTGGTCCATTGTGCTCCTTCATTTGGGAGGCTTGTTACCTTAGATATAATTGCATTAGTAACCGAAACCTGTATGTCTTGAATTACTGAGACTCCCCTCGGTAAGTTTTGGAAAAATGCTAGCGTGATATTTATGTCGAATCCTTGCAATCTGTTGAAGTATTTTGTGCATCCCAGACAATGTAAAATTTCCCTTGCTTGATCGGTTACTTGCAGAAATGTGGGCTCTCGACGGATGCCTCAATCACCCATGTCTTCTGTAAACAAGTCAGCACAACTATTGTTCTCGACTGCAAACTTGGTTAGACCATCTTGTGAGAAAATATTACTAGAAATGGAAAAATTATAGAACAACAAATGTATATAGAAATATGAATTTTCCCATTAATTGTAATCATTATGATCTATCGAAAAACATGCAGAATATCCGCCCCCTGATAAATGAAAAGGTCGACCTCGACCGTCGATATGTGCGAGCGTAATGATGGAAGGTAGTTAGTGTGAGGGGTAATTACTACATCGTCATCGCTGGGAGAACAATCATTAATAACTTTCAAAGAACTTTACTGGTAATCATGAACAATAATCACTCCATTTGTGGGAAGTACAAGTTCAAATACCTATGTTCAAAATGTTCAAGGAAAAAGATTATGAGTAGTCTAAATTTTTTCATGTTTATATAAATATTCCACATTTCATAATTTTGTTACTTTCCCTTGTGTTGAATCTAATCGGAATGTTAGCCTCCTTTTTAAGGAAGGAAGTCTAGGAACACAAAAAAAAATTAGTGTATTTAGGATAAAATTCCATGCCATAGGCATAGACACTACTTCCAGTAGGCGTCCATAGCCTCGACAGGGTTGCCTTTTAACCCATAGATGAGCTCGTATCCTTAATAAATAGTTTGAATCATTTTTTCCCAAAAATACCACTATCCTGGTTTGGTAGCCAGATAATGACAATGCCACTCATTAGATCGTAACCTATTGAACAAGTCGGATCATGATGAGACCTCTTGTCCTTTGACACTAAATTCCAAAGGCCACTGCCCTAGTGTCATAGCCATAGTGGGAATGTCGCTTATGTTATTATCTTATGATCGTGGTAGGTTGGCTCATGATGAGACCTCCTATCCTTTGTGGAAGAAGTTTATTTTCTTTATTTATGTTTAATTTATGATTCCCCCTTTTTTTTGGGAAGGGGGGGGTTTATTAAGGGAGGCTCATCTACTCCTTAAGAGTGTGGGATGGCATAAGAAGTGTAATAATTCCAAGTAAAAATGTGCCTTAGGCTCCTTATTATGATGTGAAGGCAAATTATCATTCAAGTATATGTACATATATAAGGGAAAGAAACGAATTATGGTGGTTAAGGATTATGAAAAATATTAAGATAATTCAGAGGAATCAATCCAAAAACAATTCGATAAGGTATGCAAGATAGTCTACAAAAGAAAATGACAAATCATTACTATGATAATTAGAAACGGTGTTGTTGAAAATTAGTTAGTGAAGTTTGTACCCAAAGGAGTGGCTAAACGTATCAAAAGGACGTGTTGTTGGTGAAAAATCGTTATTTTCAAAGGAAAGGAACAACAACATGAACAACCACAAAAAGGAACAACAGTTGTTTCTTTTCGAATGAACATCGCTACCCGGAAAGGAGGAACAACAAGAATGACAAAAGGAACGACAGTTGTTACATTCGAATGAACGATACGACTCGCAAAAGGGAACAACAATCACAACAAAGGGAACGACAGTTGTTTCGTTCAAATGAATGACACTACCTGCAAAGGGAACAACAATTGCAACAAAGGGAACATAAATCACAACAAAGGGAAGGACAGTTGTTCCACTCAAATGAACGACACTACCCACAAAGGTAACAACAATCGCAACAAAGGGAACGACAGTTGTTTCGTTCAAATGAACGACACTACCCACAAAGGGAATAACAATTGCAACAAAGCGAATGACAATTGTTACGTTCGAATGAACGACATGATGATGTTCAAATTTTAACCATCTAATTAAGTAATTGGAAACCTCCCACGGATATTTTGGTTTTAGCGAATCTAGGATTGATTAGTCATCAACTAAATTCATTCAATTTTTATGGGTAGGTTTATTCAATGCTCAAAGTATTGGATGTTTTGTTAATGTCATGCATTCATTTTCTATTTACTATAGTTGTGCATTCTTTTAGTGCAGTCGCTCGACTTTTTGCTGCGGAACATGACATATTCATCTCATGCGTAAAGAAAGGTTCATATTCGATGGATTTTTCAAAGTGAGACAGGAGAAATTTGAAGTTTGAATAAGGAACACAAATGAGTGTTAATTATATTCATGACAGTCATCTTTTTTGGTTCTTGTTCTCCAAAACTTCTTTATAATGACTTTCCTAGGAAAACAAAAACTAAAAAAACTCAATCAAATATTTAAATAAAACTATATATAATATGTAAAGTGATGGAAGAACAAAAATTTCATGGAACTGAAGTTGTTGGGTTACCTTCCCAGCTGGCTAAAATCTAAATAGTAGGATCATTACATAATTCTTGGAAAAAGGATTCCTTTGAAAGCGGTTGATGGTAGAGTCGTAGTCAATGTCCATTTACAAAAAAAGGAGAACCAGACCTGTCGATGGTAACTAAAGTGACAATTCCATTATCATGAACTTCATTGATTTCATACGGTTCTAGCCACCTTGTCTGCAATTTCCCAGGAAAGTCCTGAAATTTGGAATCATAGAGAAGGGCCCAATCACCTTTCTGGAAGGATTTCTTCTTGATATGCTTATCGTCCCAGCTAGCTCTCTGTTGTTGAATAATAGTTGTGCACTGAAGGGAGAACACGTGTGATTCATCTAACTCATTGAGCTGATGTATGTGTTGTATGTGTGCCTCCGTAAGATCCAGTCCAATTTCCTCGGCCATTCTTAGAGTCTTGATCTCGAATTCAATTGGAAAGATAGGTTCTTTTCCAAATACTAGATGATAAGGAGAGTAGCCAGTAGTGTTATGCCATGTTGTACGATAGGCCCATAAGGCATTTGGAAGCTCGACTGCCCAATTTTGATGGTTTGTTGAGACTGTTTTTGTCAATATTGCCTCCAAGACTTTATTGGTACTTTCCACTTGTTCGTTTTCCTGTGGGTGGTATGGAGAGGTAACTTTGTGTTTAATGTGATAATTGTGCAGAGTGGTCGTGATTTTATGTGTTGTAAATTGTGACCCTCCATCAGTGATTACTTCCTTGGGTAATCCATAGCGTACAAATAATTCAAAGACAAACTTAATTATTGCTTCCTTAATTACGTTTGGCACGGCTACTACTTCTACCCACTTGGTGATATAGTCTATTGCAACTAGTATATAATCTTTCTGATTTGATTTTGGGTTGAAGGGGCCAACAAAATCTAGCGCCCATCTCTCGAAAGGTTCTGCCACTACATGTGCTTGTAGGGGCATTTCATCAGCTTGGCCTAGTCGGCCCATCCTCTAACAATTGTCGTAGGCCTGGACATACTTCTTTGCATCTTTGAAAATTGAGGGCCAATAGTAGCCCATATGTAAAACCTTATGCCTAGTTCTGTGGTATGAAAAATTTCTGCCACAGGGCTCATCATGACCCACCTTCAAGACATCGTAAATTTCATCATCTCTTACACATATTTAGATCTAAAGATCAAACCTTCTGTGGAAAAGATATCCACCAATCCAGGTGAACCATGCACTGCGTTGAATGACTAGTTTCCTTTCTCTTGATGACAGGTGTGTTGGTAGTTTCCCGACTTCCAGATAATTTTCCACATCAACGTACCATAATGTCTTAATAGTGACAACGAACAAGTGTTCATCTGGAAATTGGTCTTCAATTGTCAAAGAGTTATCTATTTTGGGTATGCGAGACAAGAAATCTGCAACGAGATTCTCTCTTCCGGGCTGATCCTTGATGGCGATGTTGAATTCCTGCAATAGTAATAACCACCAAGTAACTCGTCCATTAGTAATTGGTTTGTTAGCTAAATATTTAATAGCAAAATGATCAATATACAGAATAACGGGATAACATGTTATATAGTGGCGAAATTTATTAATAGCATGTATAACGGCTAAAAAATATTTTTTTGTTACTGTGTAATTTAATTGGCAGTAGTAAGATTTTTGCTAATAAAATAAATAGCATAAGGTTTATTGTCTTCTTCATGTCCAGGGACAGTGCCTATGGCGATATCCGATGCATCTGAAGAGATATGAAATGGTAATTTCCAGTTTGGTCCTCTCAACATCGATGTTGTTGAAACCAACCTTTTGAGTTCTGCAAATGAAACATCACACTTATCAAACCACTGAAATTCCACATTACCAGTTAAAGCATGTAAAGGTGTAGCTATTCTTGAAATTTTTTCTATGAATCTGCGATAATATTCTGCACAACCAAGGAAACTATGTACCTCAGTTTTTGTACAAGGTGTAGGCAGATTAAGGATTACCTATATTTTTGTTGGGTCTACCTTGATTCCATCTACAGAAACATAGTGTCCTAGTACCACACCTTCAATCATCATCATATGAAATTTCTCATGACTCAAACATAGCCTGGTAGCAATGCATCGTTCCAATACCTTCTCCATATTTATTAAGGGTTGATCAAAGTCAGTGCCATAGGGGGTGAAATCATCCATGTAAACTTCAAGTCCTTCATTAATCAAATCATAAAATATGCTTAAAACATCTCTTTGCAATGTAGCTGGAGCATTACATAATCCAAAGGGAAATACTATATATGCGAAGGTACCCCAGGGACATGTAAATGTAGTTTTATCCTGGTCTTCTGGAGCAATCTAAATCTGATTATAACCACTAAATCCATCTAGGAAGGAGAAAAATTGCTTCCTTGCTAAAGTATCAAGGACCTGATCAATAAAAGGTAGGGGAAAGTGGTCCTTCTGGGTAGATTTATTGAGTTCTCTGTATTCTACACATATTCACCCCTTCCCATTCTTCTTGGGGATGATTACTAGTGGAGAGACTCACCGGCTGTCTGAAATAGGATATATGAAATCTACATCCAACAGTTTCTATAATTCTTCTTTAAAAATGTCCCTGAGATGAGGATTCAATCTTCGTTGGGGATGTCGGATGGGTCGGGCATATTTTTCAATATAGATATGATGTGTACAGATTTGGGGATCGATTCCCTTCATATTGGGATAGTCCCAAGAGAAATCTTGCTGATATATAGAAAGGATCTGAATCAATTTTTGTTGGTGTTGCTCATTCAAATTGGCATTAATATTAAGAAATATTCCTGGTGCAATTTCAGCTGAAATGTTGTTATGGACAGTAGTAGTGGGAATCTATTGCTCCAACAATTCTTCTAAAGGATCTCCCTGTGCTTCATTATCTAAAACAACTTTTAGCATTTGGCATGTTGGGTTGCTTACCACAGTTGGGTTGTTAATGAAACTATTGATCACATCATCTTCTAGTTGGTTTTTGAGCCTGAGAGCTTCTTCCAGTGTGAGGGGAGATCGTAGGTTTTCTTCTCGATATCTAGGTGGTTCCAACTGCTGATGTATGATAGGAAGACTTGGTTTAGATGGAGGATACATGATAAGGTTCTTTATATAACTTCCTCTAGCAATTGTCTTGTTTCCTATGTGGCATCCTATGTATGCATCTGTCGTTGCAAGCCATGGTATTCCCAATATCAATGGATGTCCATCGAGTGTACTTCTTGGGTTGATAACTAGGAAATAAGATGGGTATTCCCAAGAGTCGACCGAAATTGATATATCTTGTAATGTGCCAACTGTTTTAACCACCGATCTATCAGCCAGTTCTAACATATTTGAAGTAGGTTCAAAGGAGGTGATATCTAGGACATTACAGGTCTCGGTGGTCAGAATATTGATGGATGCCCCCAAATCTACTAGTGTCTTTGGAAAAAAACAACCATGTATCTGAACTGTTACCACGAGATTCCCCAGGTCTGTGTACTTGACTAGATCCTGCTTCCTAGAAGAAGATTAGAAAAAGTTCCTACTACATGAACAGTTGATGGATTCTTAGTTTTCCTTATGGTCTTCTTCCCACATAATTCTTTAATTGTTTTTTCATAAATAGGAATATCTTGCAAATCCTGTAGGAGTGGAATTTTAACACATGGATTCTTTAATTCCCCGACGATATCAAAGTTATTATATACAACTGGTTTTTCTATCATTAGCCTCTAGGGAAACTAGGGAGGAGGAATTACATCAGGATAATGCTGCTCGACTGTGTTTTCCCCCTGTTATGTTTCTTCTGTTATGAACACAATCAATGGTTTTATTGCTGGTTGTATATTATTCTCATTCTCCTGTTCTTTATGAACATTGATTTCCTTAAGAGAAATTATAGGCCTTGATCTCAACCAAATTTTGTTGCACCCTATAGATTTAGTTTCACCCTCCAAATTTTCAACAATTTGTACGAGCTGGACTAGTCAGTTGTTAGGATTCAGGTTGGGTTGAGTTGGTAGTTGAGGGCGCATTTGAGGTTGAGGATTCTAAGGTTATTGAAGTGGAGCTTGTAAAGTGGGTGGAGCTTGAGGATCCATTCCCATGGGTTGATTGGTTAGTCCCATGGGGAGATGCCATTTTTTAGTCCAATTGGGGCCTTGGGCAGTTGTGCTAGTCCATTGTGAAGGATAGGGGTTATTATTTGAATTCTACCAAAATGGGGAGGGTATTACAAGTTAGGCCAAGTAGGATTAGCAACTGGTTGATTTGTCCAGGGTACAGTAGGATATTGTTGGGACTGCTAGGTGAGGTTAGCAAATGGTTGGCCCTACCATGTGTTTCCAGAATTATGCTATTGATTATACTACCCAAAAAAGAAAGAAGAGGGATCTTGTAGCATACCTGGGGGACGCACCTTCCATTGGTGATGTTAAGCCATCAGATATACTGGTTTTGTTTCCTCTTCTTCTTCTTTAAAGACATATTTTAGTCTTAGGAGTGATGGTCACTACTCTATCACATGGTCTTTGGCACAGGTGGCGCAGGTCTAAACCACATCCAAGGGACACTCTCTTGAACCATGTTTCCTCCTGCATCGTGGAAAAAATATAGCCAATGATTGTTCTTCTTCTGCTTGTTTCTGTTTAACCTGCAGAACATCCAATTGTGTACTCAGAGTACCCAAAATATATGTTTTAAAATTTTCTAAAAGATTACCAATTTTTGCTCAGGTGACACTCCCACTAGTAATGTTGCTACTTCTGGTGAGGGGAGCTCATATTCCTGATCTGGTTCATGAAATCCCGCGTGAAAAACTAATGCACAATTGGACAACGTCATCATATGTTTCTTGATAAATATCACCTTTTCCCATTAAGTTCAATGTTTCTACCCATTCATCCTTCATACCTTTTATTAGAGTGGCTTTAAGTACCTCACCTAGTAATGTACAATAAGGTGATCTCTGCAGGTTATATTGAAATCTTTCAACATATTCTTCTAGTGTTTCATTTTCTCTTACAGTCATTTTAAATAGTTCATCCTTTAAATCCCTGGTTCTATAGTAGTCTTGATATTTCGTAAGGAAGGCTTGTTTCATTTCATCCCATGAATTTATAGTTCCTCCCCCTAATCCCATAAACCATCGTAAAGTTTCTCCCTTCAAAGTGGAAGAAATAAATTCAGTTTCTGGGGTTCATAGGTGTAGTCATAACCTCTACACAAGACACCAAACTCGAATAAGAACGCCTCAGGGTCCTCTGAGATCAATCCATTGAAGGTTGGAAGATTTTGTAATGGAATGGATTTCATTGGGGCATTAACAACCAGATCAACTATAGGATATTCCAAAGTGGAAGTTTGGGTTCACGGTTGATTTTGTTGTGCCATTTGGTCGAAGATATGCCAATAGCCTTCAGGGATTTCTTGGTATGGGTGTTCTATTCGGGGTGGTTGATTACATAGTCCCTTAGGAGATTTAATCACACTACCATATCTGGGATTTTGGGTGTTCCTTCTCCTATCAGAATCATAGGAGATCCAGGTTCAAGTGGTGGTGGGTTTGCCTCAACAATTCCACTGGTTTCCCCTTCTCCTTCTTTCAAATTAAAAGAATTTCCCTCGTCTAAAGGACTGAGAGGTGGAGTATGTGTATTTTGGAAACTTTGTTCAGTCCCTTTAGTTCCGCTATGAACCTCAGCATGAGTTGCAGTTGGTGAATTTGTTGCTTGAGGGATTCGGGTAGAACCTTTTCGAGGTCCAACCGAGGCTTGATATTTGGCTTTTCAGATGATTTTGTCTATGAAAGTTCTCCTTCCAGGGGGCACCGGGCCATGGGATTTTGTATTTGTTGGTGGGGGTTTTAATTTTTCAGGTTCTTTCTTCTTAGTCATACACACAAACACAAATTCTATGTCCTATATAACCTATATGCATCAGCCAAAGGTAGGTGTTGGCACAAACATTTTACTTGTTGCCTACGTAGGTTCTTACCTTCCATTTTCAATACCTCATCCTTCAGAGACGCAACCTATACTATCTTTGAAATTCTCCCCGACAACGGTGCCAAAATGTTGGGCTCTAAAGATGTCCTAAAAACAACATTAGTCTAACATTAATTTATCAACCGAGGATTCATCTTCTCTTTCAAGAATGTCGGCAAAGTCTATGCAGATAGTTGTATAGGTTCAAATCTTGTAGATAATTCAGTTAAAGAAAATCTGAGCCTATCTAATTTATTGTAGTGATCAAGTTCTTCACACATTCATTAAAAAACTCTACAACTGATAACTCACTCAACATAATTGTAATCTGATCAATCACACACTGTTAATCAAAAACATCAATAAATTTGTTGAATTCATCAAGCTAAAAAAATAGTAATTTAATCTGCGGAAACACTAAATGAATCAATCTATCAATGATTATTTAACCTACTGGAAAAGAACAACAAATTACTGAATATGTAAAGAAGGAACAACAAATGCGAATTTAATAAAAGGAACAACATATGCGAAAATGAAAGGAATCCAGAAGCGATAAACTAACAATAATTGGAAATGGAACACCAATCGACAATCTTAAAATAAAACATCTGTTTTTTGCAAATGAACAAGATAGCTAATTCATAAAATAATCAACACACTCACGAACTTATCTTAACTGTTGCAAGGAAATTTAAATCACATACCTGAAATAGAATTGATACGATTACAAATGAGACAATAACTCCTTCCGACTGGGCCCATGATCTTCAGAAGGTACTGCTACTAAAAACTTAGTACACAAAGATAATCAAAACGCTCAAGGCTTTCATTAATTCCATAACTAGTAAATCATTTACAATGGGTTGTTGTACATAATGTCAACCACTAAAAGATCTGAATGCTTGATTGAATTTCTTGGGTATCTCTCTATTGTTCATCATCCTCTATATATTACAATGACATGAGTAAATTAAGCTATCTCGAGGATCGAGAGATCCTCAAGATTTCTTTTACTATTTATAAAGATTACAAAATAAAGAGTCAATCTTCCTTTAACCTGCTTTGCGCTTGATTTCTTCGATCTCCAATGGTCTATGCATATTCCTAATCTTCTTAACTACCTTGAGTTAACAACAATTGTTTATTTCTGCAATAAAATCAAAACAATTCAAACCAAAATTCAGAAAATATCTAATATCATTCAATAATATTTCTAAAAGAATTTTTAATCATTTTCTTTCCTAATTACTCCTAATTAATAGAAAATTCAATCAAAAACATATCACAAACCATAGAAATAAGGAGGATATTTGTACATTTTTCTCAACTCAACACGTGGCATGACATGTGGATGCTAATGTGGAATGACACTTGGATGATGGCATCATCATCCTCTTTTCCCCCATTGGCCATCGATTGATTCTCTTGGATGACCTGAACACCTTGTCGAATCAGCCGACGCGTGAGCATCGGTGCATTGGTCATCATCAAATTCTCTTGCTTGATTCGAAACACTTCACCGAATTGATCGACACCTAACCACTGACCCATCGACCATCAACGATTGAAAACACTTTGGTGGATTTGGCCAATCCCTAACTTTTGATCGTCGGTAGTCAGAGACGTCTTATGGTCAAACCAAACTCTTCGCCCTTTCGGCCGACCTGACCATTGATCGTCGACAATTTATCTTGGTGAACTTTAACACTTAGCAAAATTTTGACATTTCTCCAATTGTCTAGACCGTCGATCGCATCTGTTTCACAACCCCCTAAATGAATCCTGTTCATTTATTTACCCAAGCTTTCAAACAACTGAAACCTTATGAATTTTTAAATTTATCAAGGAAAATCTCGACCATTGACCTTGAGATCAAACATGATCTTAGTCGTTGAATCACCAAACTTTCTGCAACTCTATTGAAAGACACTAAAACTTGAATTTCAACCATTCAAGGCCAAATTTCAATCTTCAACTCTATCGCTTGGCTCCATGGAACCTCTTAAATAGAACAGAGTCGTTTAAACACGGATTTTGCCATCACATGGTCATGATATCTTGCTCACATATCAAATATTCCTTACATATGGATTATGTGTGTAGCATAGATGATTTTAGGGGCTAATTTTCGTAAATGGGATAATTTTCCAAGTTTTTTCCCAAAAACAGATTTGCCAATTTCCATTTTTTCTAAAAACGATTTGCCCAAATTCCATATAATAAAATTATTTTACCTTAAAAATCGCCAAAATTTAATAGAAAGTATATAGAATCCTTATAAATTTGAATATTTTTACAAAACTATTGCCAAACATTTTATATTTTTCATATTAAGGACTATAAATATTAGCCCATGTTTCTACATTTTGATATAAATTATCATCCTTAAAATCATCCTTGGTGTGTAGAACATGAAATTCACACTTCGGTACTGTTGACGCTTAAATCCGTCAAGACTGAAACGACAACCTCATGAGGATATGCATCCTCCTGCATTTTTATAGAGGTGGCACTCCTCTTTGTTTTATGATAATATTTGAATCCTAGATTTCCAAAATGATATAGGACTTTGTGAAAGTCGACCGTGTTATTCAAAGAAAGATAAAATTTACAGAAAATAAATTATTTTTATTTTTTTTTAAATAATTCCTAAGAAATGACTAGGAACCTCATACATCACACATTTGAAAACATAAATAAAATTTCCTCACATCCATCATAGCGAAAATAAATATTTCTGATCACACACAAAAATAAAAGAAGATGATCTGTACACATAAGAGAACTTTAATAGAGTAGACACATGTGGAGCTCAAAGGAAGAAAATGATAGACCAATTTCAAATATTTAATACTCAAAACTTAGAGTTATAACACACCATCAAAACTGGTCTCGACTTAGTTCTCTTGGGATTTCTAAAAAAATAGTGGAGTCTATTACAATACTTTGAAATTAAAATGTGTTTATGGAGAGGACTAGGATTAGGGCTCCCGTGGACCATAAAAGTAAATATAAACAATAAATAGACTTTGGAGAGAAGATGGTGGGCGAAGGCAGAGTAGCAAGACCTGGAAAGAAGACAAGAATGAGTTATTAGATTTCGATTAAACCTTTCTAGTCAAAGAATCAGAGTAACTGGATGAAAAAATGATAAGGAAAGAAAAATGTGATCAACATAAACTTACTATAATGGTTTCTCTCATGTTTCACTTTCTTTCTATTGCCCTTTTATTTTCCTCGCTGACAGTTATAGGAACTGTCTCAACCGTTGTTTCTTGGCCCTCTTTAGTTAATTTATCAATTGCCCTCTTAAACGAATCTTCAATGTAATTCCTCATTGGTGCAACATTTATTTCATGCCTAATTTTGATATCAAACAATTCACCTTCTAAATATTTTAGGTCATGAGAAATATCGTGGATTGACTCTTCAATATCTTAATCTTCACGTTTGAAAGTAAGAGCCAGCTCTGGCAACATTAACATCTTGCGGAAGACTTGAGGTGAAAGAGAAATTAGAGAATGACCCTGGAGTTGTATAATTATTTGATTTGGTACGTACTTGTACACACACCATGCAACAATTTCCTAACAATTAAAAACCTCAGGAACACATCCAACATGGGCAATTCCAGATGTCCAAATTACATTCCCATCTTTTTGTGCAGTAGGAGGGGAGGAATAGTACCAATATGCTCTCGAACACTAGAAGTTTTGATCTTCATGGCCAAATATATTAAGAGTGTCACCACATGACTTTTGTCAAACTGATGCTTCCATTAGGTTGATGAAACTATTTCTTCAGTTGGATAATAATCTCACATAAATGCTTTTGGAGAGATAATGATATTTTAATCATTTGGCAAATGAAGATTAAATGAGATTTTAATGAAGAATTCCTTGAGCCTTTCTCCATTAATGATGATCTTTTCAGGGCCTGCATAACATTTGTTAGCATTTAAAAGTACTTAATGCATATTGGAAAAAACAACAAAATGGCCAAGAAGGGCGCGAGAGAATTCCAATATAAGATTTTTGTGAACCCGTCAACCCACGGTTGTAGAGATGATAAAAAATATACTAAGTGTAGAGGAATGGTCGGTTGGACTCGCATGCATGAAGAATGAAATACTTTGGAGCCCGACACCTGTGACGAGGATAAATTTTAATTTATGATCGAAACATAGATCACAAAACTTAAAGTGCAAAGTGAGTATCATGGGAAAAAAACAAGAGTGAATGTTTGAACCCGCAAACCTGTAATATTGAAGAAAAATTTAAGTGTTGAAACAAACTTATGAAATGAGTAAGTGGGTGAAAATGAAAGTCCGCCAACCCATGAATCCACGAATTGAAATCTGGTTAAGTATAGTAACTAGAAAGGGAGAAAAGAAGGAATACAAGGAAAAGGGAATAAGGGGGGGTACATAAGGGGGAAAATAAATGGAGTAAAGAAGTGGGGAAAATAGATTATCAAAGAGAAAAAGGGAAGCACGAAATAGTCTCAACAAGTACTCACATACACCTACCCATAAAGATATGGCTTGCGCAGTCCACCCCTATGTTGGACTCATGCACGACCAACCCTATGATGACACAATATCTCTTAATTACTTCCTATATGATGGATCACCTGGTTGGAGCATTTCTCACTCTATCCTATATGTGGGACCTCACTAAGATGTCTAGGGGTGAATCCATGAACCGGAATGCACATTTTGGCAAGGGATCACACGAAAATAGTGAAATAGGAACCTTGATCGAGGTAGTTTTTAAGCCCTAGATGAAGCACTTAATAAATCCCTTGATCAAAGAATTTTTAACATCCTCAAAAAACCTCGATTGAGGTCTTGGGTAGGGAGAAATGTACCCATGATTGAGGTATAGAACTCAATTGAGGGTTAAAAGCTCAACTGGCCATCCTTTTATTATGAAATGGAAAACATGCATGTGAGCCTCTTCTTCACTTTCTCCATAGTGAAAAGACAACTACAAGCTCAATCTAGTGTTTGACTACCCTTCTCTTCACCCATGACAACACCTACATCATGGAATCTAACTCAAGAGGTAGGTAGTTTTTTATATAAATTAAAGTAATTATTTAACTCATTTATTTAAACTTTATCTACTAAATATAGTAGTTATGTTGTTGGAATTTAATTTTTTGGTTTAAATTGTATAAATTGGTAGTGTTTATGCTATCGGTTTTATTTCCATCTATGTATTGACAAGAATAATTGTTTCTATGTTTTTTGGATTCAATACATTGCTATGATATTTGGGCAAGTGTAGGTTTTATAGATAACACGATTGCCCAAACTCGTAGTTGATGAGAATCTCTAAGAACAATAGTAGCTCCATAGTATGGTTGATGATAGGGTGTTGAGCTTAGTTCTATCACGAGGAGTGGAGGTATTTTCAAAAAGTGGTGCCATCGGTAGCACCTTCTTTTTTTCATGGTTAAAATTATAACATTTTTCAGCCATGGCCTTAAAACCTCATATTGTTACCAACAAAAAAATTAAAATCAACCCCCAGATCGAAAAATGACGCTAACAGTGACATCGTTTTTTCAAGGTTAAAATTACAACTCATTTGAAACCATGGCATTAACCATCTATACCATTACAACCAAAATCTTAAAACCAACCCATGAATCAAAAAGTGGTGCTCCAGTAGCACCCACGACCCATTTTCTACCACTAAAGTTGCTACATCTTTCAAACCAAGCCTTGAAAATCAATGCCCTTGCAACCAAAGTCTTAAAATCAACCCTCAAATCGAAAATTGCAACATTTTTTTAACCATAACCTAAAATCCTAATATTATTATAAAAATAATTCAATGATAAATTAATAATAAAAGACAAAAACTCAAACGAAGAGAAAAAAAAAAAGTTTTTTTTAATTAAAATTTAAATAAATAAATAAGCATTTGTTTTTTTATAAAGAATTTTGAAAGAAAAACAAACACACTAATAATAATAATAATAATGGAAAACAAATTTAAACTCTTCTAAAACTAAATTTAGTTGTCGGAAAAAGGAAAAAAAAAACAAAACAAATATATTTTTTGTTCAAAATAATGAAATAAAATAAAATTATATATAAATTTTTAAAAAATGCAAAATGGTGAAGGGAAAGGGGGCGAGGGGTGATTTTGATGCCCCCCACTCACTACTTAGAGGAGTAGTTCCAGATACATCTAACATGTCTAGGATAGGGGAATGGGGGAAGAGAGGGGGGCAAGAAGATTGGGAGTGGGGGGTGATTCTAGGAACCACCCCCATCACACTGCCCCCCTCAAACCAACGACTTCTAAGGATTCTAGTAATCACCCCCACAACACACCCTCCCCAAACCATTCCTTTAAGCATCAAGGGGTGGGGAGGGTTCAAGAGTGATTCCAAAAATCACATACACTACCCCACCCCTTCCCCCCTCTACAAAAAAAAAAAAAACATTTTTTTAAGACCTCAAAAAATGTTGAAACTTTTGGTTTGGGATTGATTTACAAGTGTACTAGTTGTCAAGGCCATGGTTTCAAAAAAATTGCAATTTTATCCATGGAAAAGAAGGAGAGGTGTTATTGAGAAAACTACTTTTAAATTCAAAGGTTGATTTTAAGATTTCGTTTGCAATGGTACAAGGAGTTGAGGCTATGATTTTGAACTAGTTGTAATTTTAACCTTGAAAAGAATGGTACTAATGTTAGCATCACTTTTTAATTCAACGATTGATTTTAAAAGTTTTGTTGGCAATATTACAAAATTTTAAGACCATGGTTGATAAATGTTGTAATTTTAAGTACCTAAAATAATTGCTACTAGTAGTTCACCTTTTTTCAATTTGAATATTCATTTTGGTGATTTTTTCTAAAAAATATCTATTTTCAAGATTAAAATTTTCATTTTAAAATCTAAATTATAATCAAATAAATAAATTATATTTATAATAAAAAATTAAAAATTATAGATAGATAGATACTAATTACATCTTCTTCCACTTTTTTTATTAATCACACTTACCCTCTTTGCCAATGTTGCCCCCAATTTGTTTTTTATTTTTTTACAAAGTTCCATGCATTCTAACATGCAATTGATAAACAAAACAACTTTGTTTTACATAATTTTCTTTTCTATGGGATATTCAACCAAGGTGCCTTATATGAAATAGACTTCCAATGAATCAAACCTTTTTCATAAATGAAGAGTTATGGAATTAAAGAACCTAGAAGCAAAAGAGTCAACTAGGTGGCATTGTGAAGACTTATGGAATTAGAGAACCTAGAAGCAAAAGAGTCAACTAGGTGGCATTGTGAAGACTTATGGAATTAGAGAACCTAGAAGCAAAAGAGTCAACTAGGTGGGATTATGGCATGTGTCACATGCACAACTCTTCCTCATTGGATTGAATGGTGACAAGATGCCATGTATCACATACATTACTCTTCCTCATTAGATTCGAAAGTAGATAAAAAAGAGCATTTGTAATGAATGGTACCTCAGTTTCCCTACTTTTGGCTCCTCCTACAAAGAGTATTATATTGCGTGCATTTTAAAATCTGCAAGTTATAATTATGAGCATGCAGTGTTTCAGTTGAATTTAGGTGGATAGATTTGGTTTATTTTGGTACAAATAAGCATGTACAATACGGTTTTATTCACCGTGATTGAATAATAGTTTATGATCTCACGGAAGCTGAAAATGAATAATACAATGGACCTGTATCAAATGGTACTAAATGACGACGTCGAGTGCCATTCACTGACATTGAGTACCAGATAAAATAAGTATGAAATGATAGCACATGGTTGTGACGTAATGGAAATAAAAAGCTGGTATGAAATGACAGCACATGGTACCATGTGACGCAATTGCGCCGGACTCCTTTGTATCTGTTTATGCCATTGAATGCTACTGTAGGCAGTATATACACTGTCAGATATATTTAGGTGATTTAACGGGTATATATATTATTTGTTTCAACAATGTATATATCACCTGCTGTAACATATATCTTCACTTATATATCAAGTTGATTCAGCGATGTATATACGGCTTGCTACAACATTCAATACTGTATAACAAGCTGTATATTGTTGACCCAGTATCGTTTTCTAAATCTTGTTACAACATTCAATGTTGCATAACAAGCTGTATATTGTTGACCCAATACTATTCTTTTAAATCAAATTTAATCCGTTCAATAAATCATCTCTGTACTTTTTTTCACTCCAACTAATACTTATCCACCATGAATCTGTATTTTTTCACTCCAAATAATGCTTATCCTCCACAATGAATATGTGCTTTTTCACTCCAACTAATACTTATCCTCCACCGTGAATCTGTACTTTTTCACTCCAACTAATACTTCTCCACCATGAAGCTTGAGACGTACAAAGTCAGCGTTATTGATCAACCTTCCTTTGCTCATGTTTCATATCCATTAGAATTGAGAAATGCAATCTCCACTTACTACTAAAATGTTTGAATTGACGTGGATAGGTCTACCGTCCACATTAGGCACACACAAGGAGTTTTGAGATTTTTGAAGTTGGCATTCTTGATGTGATAACTCATCACATGAAGGTAGGTAGGTAGGTATGAATTAGGAGTTAGGGTAGGAATTTGAAAACAAATTCACTAGTAGGGTTTGTGAATTTTCAAGTTTGGCGTTATTGATGTGATAACTCATCAAATTTGTTGATCGTATTGTATTTTATTTTATAATAAATATTAGATTTTTGTTTATTATATTTAATTACCAAATTGTCCCATCAAAGAGTCATGCATCTTTAAAAACTTATATATATATATATATATATATATATATATATATATATATCCACCAAACACATCTTAGTTTCTTAACAATTGGTTTCTCCATAAAAGATAGGTGCCTTCACTTTACAAAACTCTATCTTCAAGGTAGATCTCTTGCCTTTGTCGTTGTACCTAACACAGGACTTACTTGATGACGACTTTGTTGAAGAAGAAGAATTTAGAGTTGTGTTCTTCCCCTATTGCATCCATCGAATTTATTTATAAATTGGATTTTTTAAAATGAGATTAAAGCAAGATTTCGGGTGACAAGTTTATTGAAGAATAATAATTTAGAGTTGTCTTCTTATCCTCTCATGTATGAAATTTATTTATTTAGAGTTGTGTTCTACTTGTTCGAAGCTCTGAATACGCAATAGTCACAGTGGTCGAAACTTACCTTCTACTTGGTTACTTTCTCACCGCCTCATACCTCCCCACCACCTCAATATCCAAGTTAATATACATTCAAGCAATGGTATCTATGTATAGAGTGGGTAATGTAGAGGATTTCATATATGCATGGCTAGTTAGGTTGGTTCTCGCTTCAACCAAAACTACTACTTGATTATATTCTTGGCACTATAAGGTATGTTGGGTGAGATGGTATATTCTTGGCACTATAAGGTATGTTGGGTGAGATGGTAGTATTATGTATGAGATTTATTTATTGGTTAAAATATTTTTAGTTGTTTAGGGAAGAAATTACATGTTCTTTTTAAAAAAAAATCATTATTATAGAAATTATATTTTATTTAAAAAAAAAATCAAGTTAGTTTACATCTTAATTACAGTAACTTAGTGGCATTGGTGTTTCAATGTTATATAAGTTTTTTCTCATTGATTACATTATACATCTTCTTTACCTCTTCTAAGTTATGGAGATTTTGAGCCCACCTTTACTCTTAAGACATGCTTGGATGTGATTTCCCTTTTCCATAATGGATTAACGAAGAAGTGGCTACTATATTTTGGGGTGAGGAAGTTGATGGTTGATGAATCAATGTGGTGAACTATGGTGAATGTGGTATATATAGTTCATATGGTCAATAATGGTCATCCATGGCAAGGGCTAATAAATTAGGAGGTTTGTAGATTAAAGGATTAAGGGTTATTGGGTCAATGTGGTCAACCATTGTAAGCATTGCTTAATATCATCAGTAATTGTTAAATATTTTCATGTTTATATTGTTACTACTACTATTAATTATTTTTTACATTGGAGGTTTAGTTGGTATCTTTATAAGAGTTAATAACGTTAGGTGCTATTTTTTTACCAAATCTCTTTTAGGCTACTACTAAAAGGGATTTATTTATATGATTGAAATCCATAACAAAATCATAGTAACTCTTTGTTTATTTGTGTTATTTTTTCATGATGGCACCAACTATGTATTAGAGTGAGTGTCTTTTTGTATATGTTCATAGGAGATGGTAAACCCTTATTCTTATCGTCTCATTGTCCAACTTTAGGGTAGAGTTCACATCATATTTCTATGTGGTAAATAACTCTTTGGAAACCAGTCTCCAAAGACACCTTAATACCTAAATAAATTTTAAAGTTGCTCTAAAATCAAAATTAATGTAAACAAAACCAATGAAATTGTATAACCATCACATTTAATGGTCAAGACAAATTGGAAATGGTTCCTTCTTACAAGTCATTGGGCCTTGAATTGATTCCAAATATCATTGTAACTCTTGTGTGGAGAAACATGCAATAGGAGGCATGGATACCCTCTTTTCTATCCAAATTAAATGCAGAAAAATTCAGTTATGAAATTGTAAATTAAGGAAGACATTGTTTAGAACATTGCTACAAACAATAGTTTTTATGGTTTCCAATTTTGGGGTTATGGTCTATTATATACCTAAATGTTATGAAATAAGATATACTTATCTTCCAAACTAATACTAATAGACAAAATTTATGGCTCAAAAAATATAATGGCTAAGAAAATATTTTCAAAGATGATTTTTACTTTGCTCCTCTTTAATATGCAATATGTTAATATGGAAAATATACCTCAATATGACCCTTGTATGTACTTAGAAAATGATATTTTAGAAATTTTACAAGTGGGAGAATTAATTTAGTAGAAGGTTTTAATGAAAGGATGGGTGGTACATGCAAGTAAATATTTTTATAGAGAGTAGAAATCCCATGTGGGTGGAAGAACTTGATATAGAGGATATAAGAGTGAAGAGTTGGTCCAAGATTTTAGTAAATATAGGAGAAATCGCAATCATGGTTAAGCACTTACCATCTTTATATAATTTCTATGATCTTTTGATTTGTAATAGTACATCACAATTTATTGGGACAAGAGGATACACTTGCCAAATCAAACAAAGTAGTGAGCGTAATGGAATATTTATTGGCATAAGAGAGATGAATAAATCAAATGGATAACTTCAAGATTGGAATTACGCCTCAATAAGTCCCTCATATATGCCATTTGTCTTTTCTCTTAATGGACTGGCTAAAGATGAAACAAGAAATAAAGAAATTGAAAATACTATACAGAGACTAAACTACCAAAAATCAATTGACTTTATCCAACGGGTATAAAGATAAATGATAATGTCACATGGTCTCTTTCTATCAAGGAAATGAGTAAGATTTTAATATTTACCTTTAACTATAGCTGAACAACGAATGTTTTCCAGATGGCATGAAAAAGTCTAGTCTAGTAGTGTAATGGTTGACACAATGAAGAATGAAAAGTAACTCGAAAAAGAATACTAAGTGCTAGTCTAGATGAGGGGACACATTGGATGAATGAACACAAAGCCCTTTTTCACAAGGAAAAAAATATTTTTCTTAGGAAAAATCAAGAGAATCTAATTGAGACACCAACACATCATAAAAAAAAACCACACATAGTGACATTAATGAAGCACACAACTGAGTGAGATAAATGAGGAAGAAATGATATCATATGTGTGTAAACTTTATTAGAAATAAATTAAGGGAAAGGTTCCCAATATGACTTTATCATGACAAAAAACATAGGTTATTTCAAAAGAAGACATAAACGAAAACATTAATAATCTTACCAATGGAAAGACACATGATCCTCAAGGTTTAAAAACTAAAATGGACAAATAGAGGTCCACTTTTGCATGAAGTTCAAATTGATATGGCATGAGATTCCTTCAAACTAAGAGGTTAGCAAAGTGATTCATATTCACAAGGGAGAAGATATAAATAATGTGAGAAAGTACATAAGCATCACAATTATTACCCCTTTGCCAAACTATTTGGAACCATTCTAGAGAGTAAAATAAGTAAACACACATAGTAAACAATGCCATGACTCCTTCTCAAGCCAATTTTCAACTTAAGTAGTCAACCATTAACCACCTGATTACTTCACCTAATTACTTTTAGAGTCATTGTTGAGAAAGCCAATTTTCAACTTAAGTAGTCAACCATTAACCACCTGATTACTTTTAGAGTCATTGTTGAGAAAGC